>JACGDI010005395.1:1350777-1382854 GCA_014898725.1 Jacaranda copaia
AAAAGGAATTCTTTTCCCTTATTTTTGTTGGGGGGTGGGGCGTGGGTTGGGTGCGGGGAGGAGGATCCTGGCGGAGAGGCGACCAGTTTTGGGGCATTCGGCCGCCCTTTGAGATTATGAGAATGCAGGAGGAATATTCTGAAAACTTATAAATACTAATAGAAGCCAAGTAAATTTTTTTTCCTCAATTTTTTGAGCTTTTTATGGAATTTATATCATATTTCATAAATTATTTGGAGCGTGGAAAATTTTAGTGAATGTTTATGGCATAATCCATATAAGTAATCACAATAAAATTGTACCATTTTTTTTGTTATTATTTTTCTGATTATTAATCGGTTCATATTTATGAAGCATTGATTTGGACAATTGGAATATTGGCCAAAAGTAAACTTTTTAGGACTTCACTTTATGTTGCACAGTCAAATTAGACAGTTTGGCCCAGGAAAAAAAAATTATATTCAATCAGTTTTTCAGTTATAATGGTCCAACATATATATATATATATATATATTTAATTAGAATCCAGTCGAATCCAGTCAAGTGGCCAGTAATCCAACAACATAAATCTTCTATATAATACAGGAGGTCAGAAATTTGAATTCTAACAGACTTCTAATTTACGTGTATATCTTTTGACCTTTATATTTACAAAAATTATTTTTTTGATGAAATTCTTCCATCAATCCAAATAAAAGAACATTCAAATTTAGATGAAAAATGTATTTGTTTATCTCAATACCGATTTTATAGAAACTGAGTACAGAAATAAGTATTATAATTTTACTGAAATGTAACTAATCCATGCCAAAAAATACAAACAAGAGACAATAATTTCATGCAAGTAGATCTGGTAAAGTGTTTGAATTGATAGAAGTTCAAATAAAAATAATTTTATGAATAAATTATATTTGGAGGAGTTACAAAACAATTTAAATATAAATACAAACTGTCGACCATAAATTTTCATTATTTCAATCGTGCTTATGTAAATATTTTCTAAATCCAATTATTTTTATTTTTTATGAATAATTTTTCCACCCCATCATGATATGTTGAATTATTTTCATCCAGATTTTATAATTTTCTGGATGGACTTAAAAAAAAAATTAGACCCAATAGATCTAAATCAAGTTTGTATAATTTAGATAACTATTAATAAGCTCTATATTATATATATATATATATATATAATTAAAATTTGATTTCGATTAATTGAAGACATTAAAATTATTGAGTGGCTGAGGAATCCCATTGGACGTGACATAGCAGGTGGAGTGAATGTGCTTTGTGACATTAATAAATAGAGCAGGAAGAGTGGTCCTCATTCTATAATATTTCCAATGTTTCCTCTGCACTGCAACGCTGCAATTTCGAAGGTGCCTTATTTTCATGCTTTTATCAGCAAAAGCTCTTCTCCTCGTTGTCACCATCAAAATAACTGCGCCAACTATATTTACACAAGACATTCTGCCATTTTCCTCTTTGCTCTTCCACATTGTTCCAGTTGTAAATTTTCTTCTGTCAAAGTTTTAGATAGACTTATCATAGTATCTTATATCAGTAAAATAAATAAGTCGTAGTTTTTATATATAATTTTGAACAATCCTTATTTCTAGAGTTAGCTTTTGAAGTGAGTTGGTTGGAGCCATTTATTCCCAATATTGGATTATCCAGTTTTATGGGGGCCACCCATTTGATGTCATCCTATACTCCAAATGTTCATTTTTGGACATGCATGAGTGTGTTCGTATCCCATATTAGTGGAATAAATAAGTTGTAGTTTTTATATATAATTTTGAACAATTCTTACCTTCAGAACTAACTTGTGGGATGAGTTAGCTCAAGTTCAATTTTTTAACACAAAGAGATAATCAACGATAAAAAATTACGTCACATCCTTGTTACTTTTAATTATAATTAACTTAGTAAAGTTGTGTTAATCTTATTACATAAGCTGAAACGATGAAGTAAAGCGAATGTTTTAGGATAAGTTTAGGGTTTTTGTCATTAACCGTCCATGATGTGGGATGATGTACGAATATATATATATATATATATATTATTTAAGGTTTATATATGAGGGGGACCAATGTACTCCAAATTTTATCTTGGTTTGATAATGCTTTACTAGATCTCCCTTTAGATGAAAAGGATTAAATGTAGCAATTTTTTTTTAAATAAAAAATTTTAAAAGATATGAGGAAAAAGATTGTACACTTGGGCGTAATTTTGTAAATAGAATCATTAATTCGATCCTCTACTTTTAGATTACATTTTCGTAATCCAAATGCAAGATATCATTGGAAGTTTCCTGATCAATGATCAACTAAATCTTTCTAAAAAAGTTATTGAAATTTATCTGCATTCACTTATAATATTTTAACTCTACTTGCTTGTATATATACAATGTGCTCACACCTGATTTAATTATTCCATGTTAAAGAAATCAATGGTATTATTAAAACATGTTTTCTCATTCTTAACCGTTAAAAAGTCTTTTTTTAATAAAATTCCTCAATGCCTCGACGGGGTTGGATTTTTTACTTTCAATGATGGATCTGTTATCATCAATATAAATATTAATTTACTATAGTTTGGAATTAATTAGCTATTTTTTTAAGATAAAAGCTCTCATGAAATGTGTATCAATCCATCTTTCTAAGATAAAATCTTTTAATATATAGCACATACCAATACGATAATATCTCGACACTGCCCAATTTTTATGCTGGAGAAAAAATATGCCACCAGCAAACCTAATATTTACCATACTTGCCAAGTTGAGGATAAAGAGCAACAGCCGCAAATCGTTGAATCACATCAATTCAGAGTGTACATATGAAAAAATTCTTGTTACTCTAAAGTAAAATTAAATTTTGACTAGAGTTTTTCAATATATGATGAACCTTATTGATAGTGCCAAGATCGTAACAAACCGGTAAAGCGACGCAATAAACCATACATCGACCAGCGCCATATGCATGCCGCTAATGCAGGACGATCGTAGTCAGATTTGCCAACTACACAGGCTAAAAGGGCTGTTTTTCACGACCGCTTTAATGGAAACTGTAATCAAAATAATTAAAACTTCTGCAGGGACCCCTTCAAAAGGAGCCAGTCTGAATATTAACAGCCAAAAGAACTTTTAGAGACGCAGATGTTTCTTTCTAGTACTTAAATTCTTTCTCTCTTTTGAAGTGGGGACCTTATAATAATTACATTATATCTCTTAAATATTCAAAAAAAAAGGAAGAAAAAGAAAAAGAGAAATATGTTTCCTATCCGTTTTTGAGTTCAGAATGCCGACCCGGGATGATCGATGATCACTTTCAATGACAGAGCAGACCTATGACTGAGGCAGAATGCATAGGAAATGAAGACTTATATTGAGTTCCAATCATAGGGTAGGAGTACTAATACTCAAAATTTATGCATTTTGTATAAGCTGATCATGACCAGCTCATATATATTATTATGGATAGATTCTGATCGTGTTAAATATGGCCCCTCTAATTGTGTTAAATATGGCATATATACAACATATTCAAATAGAAGACGAAACACAAAATGAAATAAAAGATCCAAAGTGCTCTGCATTAGCTTCTTTATTCTATCTCTTGCAATGCTTTTCAAATACATATTTACAAGTGCTGAAATTTTGGGTACAAATTCCTTTACCTTGTTTTGATTTTTTTTTTTTTTTTGAAGTTATTGGTAAGGTTCAAGATGAAAATGATATTTTAGAATGTATCTTTTTCAAAATTTTGTGATAAATATCGATAATCTATAGGATAGAGGCACATAATAGCAATTTCTTACAAATTAGATATATAAACAAGGATAAGAATAATCAGCTCGCTGAAGGGCATCAATGTTGAAATAATAATCATGTCCATATATTTCGGATTCATATTTATGAAATAATATAATACGATAAAATGTTGCATATTTATATAAATTTTTAATATATTTTTTAATGCCAAGAAGATGCTTAGCTCTAACTTATATAAAATTCTTACATTTTATTCAGATAGTACATGAGTTAATTTTTAGATCATTTAATTAATAAAAGCCTTAAAATACCTCATTTTTATGAAATTCAAACATCTATAAGGGTTTCAAATTCATATAAAAACAGTTTTAACACCGAGATATTAAAGTTTGACATACCAAAAATAACCATACAAATAGTGCGCAACTCCATTCTCGTGCTAAAATCAACCAAAAGTTCACTATCCGTAATTTCCTTCTCCCAGTTTTTGTTCCAAAAATAACCGAAGACTACTTTATTAATTCATGCAATGCCAATGTGCCATGATGACTATTCAACCAAACTTTGTTTTGGAATGGAATTCTCATTGCAGGGTGCGTATACAATTCCCTCATGTTTGCTTCTAGATTTTACAATATGAATGAAACTTGCGCGTAAAGTTTTCTACGTACCGACCTTTCTTGTGGCTCACTTTTTCCTGACAATCTTAACCAAAAATTAACGTTAGGGGCCGAATTTCATGATTTCATCTGTACTATTTTTACCTCATGTTGTTGGGTCGGTATTAAGATTAACAAAATCAACTGTTGAGACTGGACCGTTGCCCTATTTTCGTGAAGGACAAATTTGATTAATTCATCTTTTTGGACTGATTTTAAGTGGATGACTTTTCCCCTCCCTAGGAATAATTAGCAAGCCGGGGGCCAAAAAGTTACCAAGTCAAGTGTTCACATGACATTTAGGTAGCAGTACAATAGGTTTGGTTTTGACATACGGTATATAGTTATCTAGGTTCCTATTTCTAGAAGCAAATGAAAATACATTATTGATTAAGTAAAAAATTTAAAAATACTTTAGCATTTTATATATATATATATGTCTTCTGTGCCTTGGTGAGAGATATAAAATCAATTATTGTGTAAAAAAATTAAATTACTTTTTATGTTTAAGTTTGATAAAAAAATTTAATAATTTGGCAACTGAAATGAACAACCGTGCAACTTTTTTTTTTCTTTGAACTTACAAGGATAAATTTTTCTTTTCAGTACGATAATATTATCTTATGATTGAAATCAAATCAACAAGTCATTCGACAACAACTGAGCAATTGGGAACCATGAAAAAAAAAATTTAATTCACAAAAAACATAATTTATATTAAAAAATTAAAATCTTCATGCCAAACAATAAATTTAGGCAGTATGTGTCGGGTATAATAATCACTATAAAATTGGGAACTTTTTATTAAATAAAACTTAGAACCATTTGCAAAATCTTTCTTCCTTTTTTTTTTCATGAGTTAAACAACATAAATATAGGATAAAATTGAGTTTCAATTTAACATATAAAAAAGTGAGTAATTTAGGGGAATCAAGAAGAGTGGCTGCGCGACTATCAAGAGTGCAAGGCAATGACTGGGAGTCCGAGTCGGCGCGCGTGCAGTTTTGCTTGCGCATGATCCTATAGACATCCATGCCACCCTCAAAACCCATAATTATATGCACAATTTGTAAGAAAAATTGTCTTATTGATCAAACTACTTGTCCCGACAACAGATAAATTTTGTCGCACTGTCCTATGTTGAAGGTTTCTTGGGAATGTTTGTAGGGACAATGAGAGAGGAAAGCTTTTGGGATTTTTCAGTTGTTCCACATTTTTTTGATAGTTTCTATGATTTTAAAAATTGGTTATGATTCATCCATATGTTGGCTCCATTTTAACTAGTTATTGAGTTGGAAAGGCTAACAATGTGCTTATTTCGGTGGTTCCAAATTAAACTGAATTTGATTTATTAATTGTTCTTTTAGTCTTTTTAAATGTTTTAATTTTCAAGTTAATGTAATGATGGAGATATTGTCCTTTACAAGAGGATTCTTCAATGAAATAGTTTAGTTCTTTTATGAGGTAAATAAAATTAATATTAACTTATCTATATAAATAAACGTAAAAAATACAATCAAAGAATTTTGGTGTACTTGTAACAGAAATTTGAAAACTTGATTTGGCGACTAAAGTGTCAAATATTGTCTCAATATTTGAATAGTATGCAAGCCACAATCTAGATGTCTTTTCTTTTACGTGAAGTTTTTTCTTTTGAATTTGAGATTGTGAGAGAGAGAGAGAGAGAGCGCGAGCGAGCGAGTAGGAGAGTCGTCTATTTAAGTTGCACATAAAAAATAGAACTCTTTCTTTGTTTAGTCACATAAGAAATTGACTTGTTAACCAAAAACCACACGTACCTTGAAAATGGGAATATGGGTCTATTTGGTTACAAAATCAAGTCAGGGTCATCAATTCACATGTGCAACTCAGAAACTGTTCAATTAATTATTTGGACTAGTCGAAATGACTAACAATTTGTTTGATAGACATGGACTTATACTAATTTATTAAACCTAAAATGTAAGAAAATAAAATTAATGACAATAATTATTGTCCCATATTGTAAAAGTAAAATAATTTCACTTTTACATAATTTGTCCCATAAATTATTATTCAAAGTAAAAAGATCATATTGTCTCATAATTTGAGCCAAAATATTTATCGTGAACAAGATCCATGGCTTTTTATTAGGATCGGGTCATGAACTAGATCGCTGACCGTTGATCAATCATGGATCTAATACACAGTAATGCACCACCTTAGCCTGTAGACATAAGGACAATTCAGTACCTATAAAAAAGAAAAATCACACAGTATTTGATCATATCATTTCTACTCACTCACTTGAGCTCTTACTCCTACTTTTGAGCTCATAACTCATTACCACAGTGTCACACTAACTTATGTATCGAGGGTCTTAGTTGAAGATGATTTCAGCTAACCTAATGTGTACTCTTGTGGTTAGATTGGAGATTCAATTTACTTGTATGGAGCGTGACTCAAATCAAAATCGAAATCGTAAATAAAAACTGTTAGGAAAATTGAGTTTGAGGTCTTGACCCAAGATCCCAAACTGCATAAAAGCCCAATAAAATCAATCTTCAAATAAATTTTAAGGCATGCCTTTGAATGTGTCTTTTTATAGAATCCGGTAAAATTATTCCTCACTTCTCATTGGTACGTGTAATGAAAACTGAATCAGCACTCAGCATGGAGTTGGGCAAGCGTAGGTGAAAAGTAGCCCCAGCCCAAATGGACGGATCAAGATGACTTGACTGATTGCCCCGCTTGTAATTTCACAAATTGAATTTGAAAAATGGAAGCCAGTTTCTTTAATTTTCAATGAAAGGTAAGGTCGAGGTTTTCATGATAAAGAAGTTTTGAATTTGAATTCTATTAGTTTGAATTGTAGGGTACTTATGTGTATATTGTATAGTTTCTTAATTATATGTAATATTTTATAATGAATCATGTAATTATTTATATTTGTTGAATAATTAATCATCTCTAAGACTTGCATTGATCTCGAAAAATTCTCCATCTCTCATTTTCATAAAATTAAAATATTTGAGGACTCATATAAAAAATATAATATTGCTGATAAAAAAATAGATGACATGTTGAAAGTTATTACTAAAAATACATATTAAGCAATAATGACTTAATAATGTTATCATAAAATATATTTTTAAGTGATGATTATTTTTATTTTATCATAATATAATTTAATAGTAACAAGAACTAGTGTTTTAAGTTGTCAACTTCAACACAATATTTGCCATTATTAAATTTGTTAAGATCATTTATTCTAACAAAATAAAAATTTTTATCACTTAAAAAAATAATTAGTGTCAATTTTTGTGTTAGTACCTATTGCTTTGTCAATAATTTTTTATTTTTCATGTAGTGACTTTTGTTGGGAAATCCATTCCAACATACTTTATATAGGAAATTTTTGTGAAAGAATATAAATCATTCTATAAATATATAAATCCTTTTATGATACCAAAAAAATTGGCATGCATCATAACATGTCAATATTTCGTGAACTTAGATAAAAAGAGTTCATCTTATTTAATTTCATATATCCACACATAGCACACCACTAATAGCACATTTTTTAGATTACAATCTCATTATGGAGTTTTGGAAAAATAATTTGCATATGGAGTTGAAAATCTTGATATTAATATTTAATGCATAGTTTTTGAAATTTAACCACTGCATCATTGGGTGGTCGAATTGAGTTAAAATTTTTGCTATTACAGTAAGTTGACTTTAACAAAAATAAATTCTAAAATATCCAAAAATCGATCATAAGACAAGCATTGAGAGATCTCATATATGGAAAAACCTCTAGATTATTGTAAAATTCAATGATCTTTATCACCTACCATCTTTTTATCTTCTTTTTTACTTTTTACTTTTTACTTTCTTCTTTTTTCTTTTTAATCTGAAAAGATTTGTACAACAAATTTGCCTTTGCTATCCATGACATGATGGATTTGTTTCTAAGCAAGTTGGCCAAAATTGTCTAAATGGCATTAATTAATTTGTGGACTTATATAACTATATTTCAACATAATGAAAAGGGTGTTTATCTTGATACATACTCTTGGATTTTTCTAATACATGTAAGACCGGCCAAAAAGTGTCTAAATCTCATCTGCACCTTGACTAATGGAGAAATAATTAAACGATTAAACCAGTGCCTGGAGCCCCTTTCATAATTTTGAAAAGATCTCTAAAAGTTTAATGTTATCTTATCCTTTTTATTCAGATCGATTTAGTTCGAATAAAATTAATTCAAAACTTAAAAAATCTCAACTTACATGACCATACATGATTTAATGATCAAAATTAGGCACATCGAATATGATCAAAAAGTCATGTCACAATCTCCTTATCTCATTCTAAACATCTACATGTACACAGTCATTTTTATCTCTCTTGATATTCTTTCGATTTTTTTCGCCTTTCTTTTTTTCTCTAAAAACATGAACTTGAGTATTAGAAAGTTTTCACTAGTTATGAAACCCCTACGAGTGTAACTCCTAATTGAATTTTAGGACCCAAGTTTGAATCTCCAAACTTAATTCTAAGAGATCAATCTAAAAGAAATAAACAAATTAATGACAAAATATTGTAAGTGACAATATAAAAATTATCATTAATAATGCATAGTAAGTGACAAAAGATTTTATTTTGGCACCTAAATAATTTTTACAAACTAAATAGTGACAAAAATAGTATTAAGTTGTTAACATTGACAATTAGTAACACATGACCTATGATAATAACAACCTAGTGGCGATAAAAATCTTATCACAAATCATGATGACAACTTCTATTGCAATTAGGTTCTTATCATAAGGATGCTAGTAATTATGATCAATGAATGACAACTATGAGTGTCAATTTGGGCTAGAGCCCATGGACTCAATCCAACCCACATGATTTTGGGTTGGTTGCTCAGCATTTTAGAAATGGGTTTGAGTGGGTTGTGTTTTAGATGGATTGCATCAAATTTGGGTTCAAAATGTGTTCATTTAAAAAAATTAATTAATTTAATAAATCGTTCATTATGTTGTAAAATTGTGTATTAAATAGAATGTAGAATGCATAATAATATTACTATAATCTTTTGAATTAATTTTTTTTAAATAAGTAAATTATATCATTTTTTTTCTATCGAAACTATTTCAAACCTAAAATAATTTATGACTCGATACATTTTAAATTCAATCCACTTTCAATCTATCTATTTTAACCCATATAGAACACAATCTATTTTGAACTCAACCCACATAAATTCAAACAAAACCCACCCATTTGCCACCCATGACAACTTAAAATGAGTTTTTGTCACTATTGAGCTATAGTATTATAAAATAAAAATTATTATCACTTAAAAAATTTCATTAATGACAAAATAAGAGCTATTGCTACTTAATAAAATGTCATTAGTGACAATTTCTTTTATATGATCACTTATTCTTTTATCACTAACATTAAATTTTTTTTTTTTATTTTTTTTTGGCTGTGTCAACTCTATTTAACCTTCTAACAAAAAAATTAATTGTTTCCAAACTCATATCAATATTCTATTACATTATCGGAAAAAGTAAAAAAGTTTTATTGTGAAGGAAAAGGAAAATTGGCCTTCCCTTCCTTTAAACGAACTTAAACATTCTTATATTTCATTTTGGAGGTTTATAAGTTTATTTTTAATAAATTTTATCAAACACTTTATAATAATTTTTTAAGTTTCTCAAACACCACCTTATAAAATGTTAAATCATATTGTGTAACTTTATTAAGATGTTTTGAGACCATTACAAGTTTATCCAAATACCATCCTATAAAATGCAAAATTTATTATATGAATAATCTTTTGAATTAATTTAAATTAAATAAGATCTTAGAAATTATAAAATATTATTAATGATGATTTTGTAATTAATGCATTCAATATTAAAAATATTAAGATCTTAAAATAAGTTATTAACTTTTATTTTTTAAAGAAGCTTATAAAAAATTTTAAAAGAACTTTTCTAAAACTTTATCAAATATTATAAACATCTTATAAATCTTTAAATATTTTATATATTATTTTAAAAATAAACTTGTCCAAACAATGTTTAGTATCCATTTTCTCCAACTTGTGTCTATTTTGAACTACCAAAAATATCATAAAAATTTGACACACCATAGACGACATGTAATGCTTGTGAGTTAGAAGTTGTACTTTCAGTTCAAATATTTGCAGCAATTTTTTAAAAAATATTTAGCTTTTATTTATCAAAATCCCCCTCAAAATATGTTTTTCTTACCTACAAGACATATTGCTGACTTAGAATAAAAATTCGATTGCTAAGCAAAGCAAATTTCACATGAGTAAACTATTTGGCTTTACTTGTTACAAAAATGAAGCTTAAGCCCTAAATCAAAATATGCACATACACTCCACTACAATTAACATATTTTCTTTATTATTATTTCATTTGGACCACATTTTACATTTAATCTCCTGAACAAAAGTTACCATACACAAAATTTACTCTTTCTTGCATCAATATGTTATTGAAAATAAATCATTATCTGGTTCCAAAGCATGTATACTTTAGAATAAAACCATTAGACATATAGTTCTTTTTTCCTAAAGCAATATATTTGGGGTAGCAATTGATCAGTCTTTTAATTATAAAAATAAGATAATATAATGTGTGATCCGAAATACAATAGCAAGTTTTTCCAAGAAAAATGGAAATGGTCATACAAACTTTGGATCTATATAAGGATAGTGGTTTTTGTAATGGTTGCAATGGTAATGAGTTATCTTGGAATTTGATAATGAAAAAAATCATAGGGAGGTGAGGTAAAAATTTTCAAGTTCTATAAGCGTTTATTCGGTATTAAGCTCATCACCTTAATTTTTCTATTTATTAGGTCCTAATTCTCCCTTTCAATCTCCAATCAATGCTAATTTGACTTTTTGAAAATTTTGAATTTGAATTTGCAAAATGAAACACTCAAAAAAATTATCAGATCCAATGATTTGAACTTCCATGAAATGAATGGTTTGTAACTTTTAAATAAAAAATTAGCGTATACTCAAATACCCAATCTTAATTATTTTGTACAATCTCCTCAACAAAGAAACTGAAGTTGGAAATTGAAATACACTTCATCTAAAAATTAGGTATTTAAGTAAGTGTTTGAAGGGTGATAATTTTTTAAGAGAAAATTCAGTAATTAAAACATTTAGAATGTGGAAAAATAGTATCTTATAATTTATGATTGAATTTTGGCCCAAAGAGCATTAAAAATTATAAAAAAAATTAGTGAATCAATTGATAGAAAAATATCCAAATTTAAATAAATAGTCTAAATTTACTTTATAAAAATACTAAGTAATGACAAATATCTTCGGTCACATTTCATTCATGAGTTTTCCCATTTGTAGTGTAACATTACTAAACTTTCCTTGTTTTTTGGTTGAACAAGAGAGGCTGTATTCCTTTGTCAAAACATGATTTAGGGATAATAATGTATGTGTATTATATCCTACCATCTATTTCTAGTGAAAAATTGTGTTGCACTTGATTCTTAAATCAACATAGATAGACTGTACGTATTTCTAGTTCCATATCTTTAAATGGAGGGTGGAAATTATATGCTAACCATTGTCATCCTACTTTGCTGAGGAATTCCAGAAGTTTTTCTACAGTATTTTCTTGAGATTACAAAATATTTCCTAGGAGAACACATTCATATGTGCAAGATTCCATACAAATATATGTATTCTTGAACTTTCTGGAATGATGGATAATTCAATCACATGGCAACCAAAATATGTGATACAAAATATTTGTAGGATCAAATTACTAATTACTAATTACTAATTACTAATTACTAATTAGAATACGCATTGCTCCATATAGAGAGAAGTAAATGGAAGAGTCGCCTAAAAAATATTAATGAAAAGAAGTGGTGCTTAGTTTGGGATCCATTTTTTTGTTTAAACTTCTATATATAATATACTCTATTCACACAGCATTATTCATTGCAATCTTTTTTGGTAAGATAGTTTTGGATGTTTTAATAACAGCATGTTCCACACAGAATACAAAACTTTGAACTATAAACTGTATCTTTTATTTGACCTTATTACAAGTGTCGAAATAAAAGGAAGTCTCCACCACACATGAGGAGCAGGGAGGAAACTAGAGGAGATCGCTAATCGTTCTTTCCTGTCACAGAGTTTGGAAAACCAAACTCATAGCTGTAATCTGACGTTACATTTTTGTAATTGTAACTTTATAATAGATAATTCAGATTTGAGTTTGTATGTAACAGTCACTTCTTACACCACTTACAACTATATAAAGGGGGTTTAGGTGTTTGCCAGAAAACATGACACAAATTATTCTCTCTATATTCTCTCATTATTTTGAGCTCAATTGAAAAACATTAATTCTTGTTACTATTAATCCATATCATAAATATGACAAAATAAAAAATAATTATCTTTTTATTAATGACAAAATAGAAATTATTATTAGATGATTTTTAAATTGTCACTTATTTATAGTTAATATTATATCTTTTTTTGCATTGGAAAATATCAAATTTGCTACCTAACTTATATGCTCCCTTTAAATGATTTTGTATATTTTTAGCAACCCAATATTTTGAAAATTAATTGCCCTTTTCATGTTCTTCCCAAATTTATATTGTTAAAAATGAAAAATAATAATAATGTTATAAATAATTTGATTATCTTGTTCGTAACTCTAAATGTTGTAGCATATTTTTGTATCACTAGAGATATGAGAGTTTCGTACTGAATTTATTTTAATTTCCCCTCAATGCATATGGATTTCTATATTCGAAAAGATCCATCTTGTGAATAGTAAGATTTCTCTTTATACCTTACATATTACATGTTCATTTGTTAGTGTTCCACATTAATGAAATAAATAAGTTATGATTTTTATATATGATCTTAAACAATTCTCACCTCTTGACCTAGCTTTTAAGGTTGAGTTAGGTCCAATGTTCATTTTTTAACATGGTATTAGAGCCACTATTCTGGATGTTGGATTACTCAATATTGTTGACCCACTCATTTCATGTAATTCCACACTCCAGATATTCATTTTTAGGTGTGCGCGAGTTGTGTTAGTGTTCCGCATGTTCATTCCTAGGCATGCTGGGGTTGTGTTAATATCCCACATTAGTGAAATAAATAAGTTGTGGTCTCCATATATGATTTAGGACAATCCTCATCTCTTGAGCTAACTTTTGAGGTTGTGTCAGATTCAATTTTCATTTCTTAACACTATTTGATCACCAAATCAACAAAATTATAAGACATGATTTCAGAAGTACTGAAGATTATAAACATAAGGTTGCGAAAATATTCAGAAGGTTACAAAATTGAAAGACGGGATTGCAGAAATATTCAAAGGATTTTCTAAGCTGCTTTTTATATATAATTCCCAAGACACTAATTTATATATTACTCGCTCTGGTCATAATCTTTAAGCCTTCAATGGCAGAAGAACACCAGGGTCGGGAAAATAATTCTGTAAGCCATAAATTGTCACTTATTTATAGTTAATATTATATCTTTTTGGATTGGAAAATATCAAGTTTGCTACCTAACTTACATGCTTTCTTTAAATGATTTCATCTATTTCTAGCAACCCAATATTTTGAAAAAATAATTGCCCTTTTCACGATCTGCCCAAATTTCATAGTTAAAAATGGAAAATAATAATAATGTTCGAAATAATTTGATTATCTTGCTCCTAACTCTAAATGTTGGAGCATATTTTTGTATCATTAGAGACATGAGGGTTTTGTGCTAAATTTATTTTAATTTCTACTCAATGCATATAGCTTTCAGTATCCGAAAAGATCCGGTTTGTGAATAGTAAAATTTCTCTTTATACCTAACATATTATATGCCCATATGATCACCAAATTAGCAAAATTATAAGACATGATTTCAAAAGTACAGAAGATTATAAACATAAGGTTGCAAAAATATTCAAACGGTGACAAAATTGAAAGACGGGATTGCAGAAATATTCGAAGGATTTTTCAAGCTGCTTTTTTTCTTTTTCTTTTTCTTTTTCTTTCTCTTTGGTCTATAATTCCCCAGTTTCTAATTTATATATTACGCACTCTGGTCATGATCTTTAAGCCTTCAATGGCAGAAGAATATCAGGGTCGGGAAAATAATTCTGTAAGCCATAACAAAGTGAGAAATAAAGAAGTAATAATGTTGACCTTTAGCCTCAAAATGTAGTTGAATATAAAAATTAATTGTAATTTTCCCTCCTCAAAAACATGTTTGTCAACTTATCTCCCCTTTGATCCTGCACCATTAAAACAAACTCTTTTCTTCTCATATATAGTTACTGCTAAAAGTCAGATTTTCGTTTCTCCAAAGTCCAAACCAATCCACACAAACATACATATATCATTAGTCATATGTAATAAAGATTACAATGGGAAGTGGCAGACTGATCCTGCAAATGCTATTTCCGTTTTCATTTTTAATAGTAATAATTCCATTTGCTTGTGGTTGGGGATATGATGGCCATATAGCCATTTGCAGAATTGCTCAGGCTTGTATTCTTATACATCTCCTGATCATTCTCATGATTTTCGCGTTTCAGCCCCTCTGATAGTACTTCTTATTCTCTTGATCATTCTTACAGGCACGCTTAAGCAAAGCGGCCGCAGAAGCTGTTAGAGAACTGCTGCCAGCTTATGCGCATGATGATTTAGGAAGATTATGTCCGTGGGCTGACAGAATTAGGTTCCGTTATCATTGGTCATCCGACCTGCATTTTATAAACACCCCTGACCACCTTTGCTCCTATAGATATACGAGTTAGTCTCTCGTCTCTGCGATAGCAAAATGCATGTAGTTTTCTGAAGTCCCAGTATAATGTGTGTGATATTTTGATTGATTTATGGATTCATGTTATATTTTTCTCATATATAAAATGCATACTAAGGTGAAAAATAGAAAATCTTGACAAATTTAATTAGTCTGCATTAATGTTAGAATATACAGGGGATTGCAAGGATAGAAATGGGGTTAAGGGCAGGTGCGTGGCAGGAGCAATCAACAATTATACCACGCAGCTTCTGAGCTACCACGATGAAAAGTTTCAGCCCCGTTGTAAATAAAGCAATCTTTCATCTTTCATTTGTTTCTAGTACTTTCTATTCTATATATATATATATATATAAAATGATTTTGTGTTTTCTCTAACCATGATTAAGAATTTTAACTCAGATAATCTAACAGAAGCACTTTTATTCCTGTCCCATTTCATAGGAGACATTCATCAGGTATGCTAAATGATGGGTACTAATCACAATGATACAGCTGGTCAGCTTCATTTTGAAGTGATTTGGGGACCATGCTAATTATCAATGAATCAATGATTGCAGCCATTGCATGTTGGATTTACCTCAGATAAAGGAGGCAACACAATTAAAGTTATTTGGTTCAACAGAAAACGAGTCCTGCACCATGTAAGTAATTTTATTTATTTATATACACACGTCAAGAATCCATTAAAACTCGAACTCCTAACTCCTCACATTATGTGAGAGACTTATGCAATTGGGCCACAGGCCACTCAGCACTCGGCATATAAGTAAGTACTTGAATATATATAGTTTCAAATGAGTCTAACACATCCCACTTAAAATTATAACAAAGGACAAATATGGCCTACTGAAATGGATCATTGCGTCCAATAAAATGGGCTGCCGAGCCTAATAGATTCCATCTGCTAAGAACTAACTCAATCAGTATACATCAACAATCATAGTCAAAACAAGAACTGAATGACATTTTAATTAACTCGAGCACTCTCGCAAGACAAATGCATTCTTTAAGTTGAACTACACAATTTCACTATTTCCAAAGAGATTCCTAAATCCAAATTCCAATAACATAAAAGACAAATATCAGTTTTAACAGGTCCGCTTTTCACATATCCATTTGATCTGTTATTTTGCAGATCTGGGATACTGATTTAATCACACAAGCGGAAGGAGGATTCAACGCATCAAATGTAGATGACTTCATCAAAAGAATTCAACAGAAAATAAAGGTACATAGTATAATTTAAAAGCCATCAATCATCATATTGTTTTCTTGGTTTTACTTTCTCTCTTGGCATAGGGCAAATGGGCAAATCAAGTTCACAGATGGGAAAATTGCAGCGGTGATCAGAAAACATGCCCAAATATGTATGTTAATATTCAACATATATATAAATTTTAGACATCCGATCAGTATAAACTCAAACATTTAAGTTGATCAATATTGGTGTAAATTTCAGCTATGCAGCAGAGAGTATTAAAGCAGCTTGTCAGTGGGCTTACAAGGGGGTGCAGCCTGGTTCAATGCTTGGAGGTTTTTTTCCAATATTTTAAATACGCTCTTACGCTCTTCTTCTTCTACTATTGTTTTCTATGTAAAAGCCTTCTCAAAATGCTTTCTTGTAGAGGAGTACTTTGAGACACGATTGCCTATTGTGGAATTGAGATTAGCACAAGGAGGGATACGCCTCGCAGCAACTCTTAACCGGATATTTATGTGATCTTCCCTCTGATTATGCTGTGTAGCATATTTTTTACTTAGAAAATTGCAAGGCTACTAAAGTGCAGCTACAGAATATGTCCTGAAAGATGAGGATTTCCATGTAGACAAAAAGAAGCTGACTCCAAATTTTGTTCAATATTTGCAAGACACTGACTTCCTAGGGAAAGAAATGGTTGATGCGTTGGAAATATTTACAGAAAAAAAAAATGATTTCTTTTAGAATATTTTCACTTCAGTTTCCTTTGTGCCATTGATCCGCTTCTTCTTTCCTTGTAACCCTATCAATTGCTAGTAGTATACGTTCGCAAGGGAGTCAAAGTACAATAATAATTTTTACAAGTTTAATATTAATGATAAAAATTATATTTAAATTGTTTATTAACAACTAGTAATACACATAGCAATAAGAAATCATCATCCTATAAATTACAATGTTAGTTTTCATTGTAAATATATCTGTATTAATGTGAACACTGACAACTTAAAATAATAGTTATCATTATTATTACATTATATCATATGATAAAGTAAAAATTTTATCACTTAACACATAAAATTAGTGATAAAATAAAGACTATTATCAGCAACTTTCACATTATCATTTAATTTTTGGCTAATATGATTTTAATAAAGTGAGAGTTATTAAAACTGAAATTATATACAAATAATTCATGAACTCAACTGAAGAACTGAAAGAGAATTTTTTATTATTATAAAAAAACACCCTCTACCTTCACTATGATACACGCCAATTCTACATTCATACCGTAGGCAAAAAAATCAATTCTAGACACAGATTGAAAGATTAAATTTAATTTGACAAATCCTTGCACTGAGTTGCACATGCTATAACAATTATTTTGTTTCTTTTTACTTAAAAAAAAACAAAAGAAAACAATATATAGCTGGCTTCTATCACGGGATTACAACATTAATTTTCCAAATCGTTACATCTTATTCATTAGTCCCTTTCCTTTCCATGAAAGTTGCAAAAACCTGGCATTTTTAGCTTTATTTTCATAACTAGCCCGATATTTTGCTGAAAAACTATAAGAAATCGACATTTAAAGCGTGCAGATTTATTTTCCTTTCCCAGTAATAAGGGTGCTTTTCCGGATCATCCCATTAAAGAAAATTAAATATCACACAAAATTTTGGGCTAATTCCAATTATTATCACTTGCTGCTTTAGTATACTTATATAGTGGCTGCATTGTAGTCAGATTTTCACTGCAAAGAATCAATATGGAGTTGTGCAAATCCCACAAACTAGCGTCTGTAGTTCTTCTATTCTGTATTTATCCCGTTGCCTATGGCTGGGGAGAAGACGGGCATCTCATTATCTGCAGACTTGCTCAGGTTCTTACCTTCCATTTGTCTGGTTCTACTAGGTTTCATTTTCCAAGAAAAAATGGCGTTTTCTGCAACTGATTTGCCCTTTGTTGCAGCCGAGGTTGAATAAAGCAGCAAGAGTTGCTGTATCACAGCTTTTGCCAGCCTATGCATATAATGATCTTAGTAGAGTGTGTTCGTGGGCTGATCGCGTCAAGTTCCGTTATCACTGGTCGTCGCCTCTTCATTATATCGACACTCCGGATAATCTCTGCACCTATCAGTACAACAGTGAGCATACATTCTGGCCTTTTTTGTTTCTCATGGTAAATTTTCTTGTTTTCTATTATTATTTAGAGGATATTTAGTAATATGAGGTAGTATGAGGATTATATCTCAATTTGGATGGGGAAAACGGGTTTGGTGCCGAAGCAATAGACATGCTAAGTAGCTCAGAGTTGTCCAATGAAAACCTTACAACACTTGAGTAATGATCAAGGAAAACTTGTAAATCAGGGCAAGAAATGAATATTTTAGTGTCATATACCATGATGGTTTACCAGGTCCACGTGGATGTATCTAAACCCACATAACTATTAAAATCCACGATGTCAAGGACTGGGGTTATACATTATAAGCATGTGGATTCTCCATTTTACAGTAGCATTTTATAGTGTTAGGTACAATGATGGGTCACTTGGTCTACGCGGGTGCATCTAAGCCCACAAGACTGTTAAGATCTATTGTGTCAGGGACGCGAACCATATCATAAGCACATGGATGCTCCATTTTGTTTGATATCTGGATAAGGGCATTTTTTTTTAATGCTAAAATGGATATAAGCATTTTAAATAGTGGCATTTTGATAATACCACATCAAAATATGCTCCTCTGGATATCATATTTGAAATATATTTACCCAAAGAAATTTGAAGTTGTGTAGAGCGATAATCTTGTTGATATATGCAGGGGATTGCAAAGATGAAGATGGCATACAAGACAGGTGTGTAGCAGGGGCAATCAACAATTACACCACCCAGCTTCTCAGCTATGGCAATGCCAATTCTGCTTCTCAACGTAACATGTTAAAATCCAATTCATCATTTCTGCTGGATATATCTTAACCTTCATTTTCATTTTTTATCATCAAATTGGTTTTCGCTAATTTTCCATTTGTTTATTCGACCTTCACCAACTGCATGATCATCATACAGATAATCTCACTGAAGCCCTTCTCTTCCTATCTCATTTCATAGGAGACATTCATCAGGTCAAATAGCTTGTTGCTAATTTCATTTTCTAGAACATCTGGCGTAGTATTTTACTCTTACTAAAAATAGCGTTCAAATTCTGACATACATGCAGCCTCTACATGTGGGATTTACTTCAGACAGAGGAGCGAACACTATTGATGTCCGTTGGTACAGGAGAAAAGAAGTTCTTCATCATGTGAGTTTCCCTTACAACATGAAACCTATGCGACGAACTATTTTTATTATAGAATCTGTACTTTGTCAAATTCTACGCAGGTATGGGATAACAGCATTATTGAGACAGCAGAACAAAGGTTTTATGATTCAAATGTCAACGAACTGATTGATGCACTCCAGCAGAACATAACGGTGCTTTATTTTCATCAGTTTTCCATGAAAAAGCTGTACTTTTTCATGCTTTATTGTTATGGCCCTCTCTCATTATATTGCATATTGACAGACTGTATGGTCTAAGCAAGCAAAAGCATGGGAGGCTTGCAGTAAGACAGCTTGCCCAGATTTGTAAGTTAAAACACACCAAATGAACATTTCATGAATTTTGTAACTCCATTTCACAAATTGATGAATAAAAATACTTTCTTCCGCAGATATGCATCTGAAGGTATTAAAGCAGCCTGCGACTGGGCATATAAAGGAGTCGAAGAAGGTTCAGTACTTGAAGGTACATTTTTCACTTTTCCTTCTTCCTTTGTAATAATCAGAATATGAATTGACATGGAGCAACAACGTCTGTCAGACGACTACTTTCTGTCGCGTAAACCAGTTGTCAACCAGCGGCTGGCTCAGGGTGGAGTCCGCTTGGCTGCCACACTGAATCGTATCTTTGGATGATTACATATTTTAACCTCTTAACCAAATGACATAGATGAAATCCTCTGTTACAAACTTTTCTGGCAACATACAAAGCAGCTAAACAGCAATGGTAGAAGTTAGAAGCTTCTCTCCATCAAGGGAAGATTATGCACTTCTGCCAGCCCACCATATATGTCTACTGGTAATGCATTCGACAATGAGCCTAAATGATTGTTTCTTTTGTACGACTGTAAAAAGATTTCGCCCTTTTTAATGATTCAATCACAATCCCTTGAATGCTGAGAAATGTTGAACAATATCGTAATATCACCTCAGGATGTATAGAAATGGGACGATAGTTATGTTCAAGCCAAATACGGCTACGAGTGACTCAACAATGGGCAACATATATCTTATTTAAATTCAGATACTAACGTAAGTTATTCCCCTTTAAATTAGAGAAATTGATATCTGAAAGAGATTGATAGTTATCTCAAAAATTGACTATTTATTCCCCTATTAGAAGTATTCCAGAAATGTCTTTTCCACGTTTCCTCATGAAATAATGATTTATGTTCAATTGGTCTCTCAAAGTCAATAATAATTTTAAAAAAGAAAAGAAAAGAAAAAAAGAGAGCTGAAAATAAGAAAGCTTCCCAGTTCCAGAAAGAGGATAAGTAGAGGCCTTCCATTTAGTCCAACCATAATTTCCAAGTCAGTCGATACACAAATTGCGTCATTTTGCTTCGTCATGCCGAAGGAACTGAACCAACTTCGATCTCACATCAGGTGGGATACGGATGGGTCGATAGTTTTTATCAAGCCATACTGCTGTGGCTCTTGCCTCCATGATGGGCTGGAGAGACAAAACCACAATTTAGAGTGTTAGGACCAACCATTTTGAAGGATTTCTCTATAGTTTTGCTTGGCAATTGAACTACATGGGTGAAAGTATGCAAGACCTCTAGGTTAGGTATCTTGAAGATGAAATGTTCAAAGAACAACCGAGCAGCAGAAGAGTCACATACCCTCACCTTCACAACAAACCTGTCTCCACTCTATTGTAACAGTAAAAACATTAGAGGGCAGCAAAACCATAAGCCAAATAATGAAAAATTTCCCAAGTGCATAATGAAGGGGTAAAAGAAAACAAAATAAGAATAACCCCACTTTCTTAAAGATAAATCAAGCGAGCGCTACTTTGTAACATGGGAAAGTGTATGGTACTTGGAGCTTGTAATAAGGAGATAATAGTCATACCCTTAAGGGTGCATGAAACTTGAGCGACAATTCTGACAAGGCTAATGCATCACCATTTCGGGCAACTGCATCTGCACTTACACCAATCCTCTCTAAAAGTTCATGGCGACCTGTTCATGTATTAAAGAGGTAAGAGGTAAGATACATAGCTAGAGCGAACAAAAATACCTTCTTTCAATATATTTCATGTGCGCCACTCCAAAAGTATGTTTCAAAATACTTAATAGAGTCAGTTTTCCTGAGGGACAAATCCCGTGACTTCCTAGTTCTTAGCTCCTTGTTTTAGCCATAAGAAAGCATAGAAACTCCATATTTTGCTAAGTGCTGCAGACACTAGCTATCACTGAAACTTTGTAAATCAACAAGAAATGGGGCCAGGACAAGACAATCTCACTTGGAAAATGGTAGACATCCTTTGGATTATCTAGAGCAATCTTATGCAGACAACATGACACTCCATATGGCTGCTCAGGCTATTTCAGTAACCTCGAAATTCAACCTTATAGGTCGGCAATGAACATGGTGGGAAAAGATGGTTTGATCCAAAAGATTGTAGATTTGCTTGTTAAGGAGCAATATTTTCCTTTTTCCTTAAGCAAACTAATTTTGGTGAAAGGATTCACCCAGTGTGAGATCATTATATCTTACAATGGTAAGTCGATATAAATAAACCAAACTAATGATAACTCGCAAAGAAGAGACAAAAACAAGAATATAATTAGACTAATGTCCACATTTCTGTAACTCTTCTTGCAGGACTTCTAGTCAGACCTTCCACGGACATAAACTGCAATTGAACTCCAGAATCACTAACTCTTTGTCCATACAGTTGGGTGCAAATCACAAATAATGCAGATTAATAATAAGATGCGCCCCTTCCATTTCTTACATGAATATCCATCATTAACATTACAAAATCGTAAAATCACACAACACAAAGATATGAAGAAGCACCTCACCATGTTGGCAGTAACTTGCATAGACAGCATTATTTACTACGCCGTATTGATCCAATTCATAGTCTCTAACTTTAAGCTCAACTTCATGAAAAATGTTCATTCTGTAAAGAACAAAAGAAAGATTCAAAATTTTCTCAAAGTAACGGCATTCAGACGTATCACTGCTAATAAATTGTGTTAATCAGTTGAAAATGAACTGGAAAATATAGAAAATAAACAAATTATGCAGAAATCAAAAAATTATATATGGGATCAGAGCCAAATGCTAATTAGTCTACTGTCCCCCCCACCTTGCAATATTGTTAAGCCAACTAATTTGAGGTTATATGCGATCATGATTGGAACCAAACTACAGAGCCAATAAAAGGGCAATTAAGACAAGTTATACGGGAAGTCCAATCAATTACAAAAAAATTTCAAGAACTTCAAAACATCACCAATTCCAGCAAAGTAACAAAGGCCCATCAAAATTCAACCAGAATAATCTCAAGAAAATGCAGAACATTGGATAATTACAAGAAAACTTTAGGTACCCTTTGCCACCTTTAAAGTCAAACGCAACAGCATTGCAACTCCTAACCCGAGAGGAGGAAAACCTGAGACGTATCGGCGGGATAAGCCGGCGGGGAATGGCCGGAAAGTTCGGAGATGGACGGGAAAAAAGGGCTATGGCGGGGTGGTCACGTGAGGTCGGGGTGCTCGCGTGAGTGCTGGGAGTAGTTAAAGAGTGAAGCATTTTTCTCAACGGGGATCGATGAAATGATTGAATATGTTGCTGTGGTTTGGAATTTAGGGCAAAATTTTTGTACATTATCTTGATTTTAATGCACAGCGCGGGCGTTCAGGCTTATGCTAACGTTGTAATTAACGGCCAACGGATTTCCTTTTTGGCCGCCTCATGTTGTCACATGCTTGGCGTGTGGTATTTGGTTTTTTCTTTTCTTTTCTTCTCTTTTTTTTTTTTTTTTTTTTTGGCGTGTGATATTGGTCAATATGAAGGTTGGAAACCAACCAAATTATTAATATTCGATCAGAAATTAATTGTTAAAATAATTGTTTAAACTTAGTTTACTGACTAACAAATTAAATTTAAATAATTTTTTAATTTATAAGATTGAAATTATATTTGAATTGAACTCAATTGGAATTAATAGAATATAATATATCAAACTACTCAAATTCGATTAGTAAATGATCAATTCAATTAATTTGTTGATCAAATTAAATTCAAATATAAATTTAAACTCAATAAAAGATTCTTCAACTTAAATTATATTTTAATAAATGTTTCTATCTTTTTCAAAATAAAAATGTATTTGATGTAGGATTTTTTTGAGATATATTGCCAACAAGAAATCTAAATATTCTTGACTTTGTTTGGATGTGAATTAGGGCATTTCCCAAAATTTTTTGGGAGAATGGATTTTGATTATAGGATTGGAGAATATGGTTGTTTGTTTGTATGTATTTTGGATGATAGATAAAGATTGAATTGGGAGAAAAGTATTTATTTGTTTGTGTTTGGGGAGAGTACAAGATATCACATTAATAACTTTTTTATTGGATTGGTGGGGTAAAATGAATATTTTAAAAATATTTATATATCTGTATATATAAATTGAATAAATAATAGTATGTGTATATATATAATGTGAAGGGGATAATTTATGACAAGTAGTTAGCACTGAAAAATATATTATAGTGTGTATAGTAAGAATATTTTGAAGAATAAATTTTATATTTTGGGAGTAAAATTGAGAAATATGTATTGTATGTTTGTTTAAATTTTGGAAGCTGAAAAATATATTAAGAGTTTCTAAACAAACAAGCCCCTTGTTTCTCAACTCTTGGTTGCAATGGACCAAGGTATTGGGCTTCTACAAAATTGTGGACCGAGGATGAGCTATTGGATCTATTGAAAAGTAATCAACTTCTTGCTGATCGAATTATACTGGTTAGAATTTTTTTTGAAAAAAAAATATATATATCTATATATATTTTTTTTATTTACACACATATTATCATTTATTAGAATCTGATTCTCAAATTTTATGCTTACTCCAGTCTGTTAATTGACCACTCGGCATGTCAGTTAGAAGTCCAATAAGTACACATTATCAACATACTCAGCATGAGTTAAAAAACACATATTTTTATGCCTTAAAACATATATCTGTGAAAACAATTATCCTCTAACTTAAATTATTTTTAAGAATAGTGGACATTGGCTCAGTGATTGCCCACACTCTTATATGTGAAGTTTGAAATTCGAATTCCTACGAATTCTCTGGTGTGCGTGTGTGTAAATGAAGAAATTATTCTTTGAAAAAAAATTTCTTCATACATTTATTATTTGACATACAAATATTAACACTATTCAAAGTTTTGGGAAAATTTAAGAACTTTGAAATTTGATGGAATTCTACTAAACTCCAATGATATTACAAATTGCAAAATTAATTTAAAAGTTAGGCTTCGTATTAGATACTTAGTAAATCCAAAATTTGGTTGAAATTTTGACCAAGTTCAATGAATGGGTTTATTTTATTGGGCTTTGGCAAATTCCTAATGAAACGTGTATAATGTCATAACTTGCTGAAAATCCAGAGAGTCTGCTGAAAAAGCATTGTCTCTGACAGCGCAACTCAATTTCCTTTCGCGGTAGGCTACGAACCAATGCATTCGAAAATTTGTTGAAACAACAGACCAATGGCATGTATTCCAGCATCAATCTCCTCTAGGAGATATCGAGCTAGAGTTTGAATGGATTTTTTTTTAGCATACAATGTTTATCTATTTGTATACTTTAATTTATTTAATTTAAAAATAAAAAATAGTAATTTATTAAAAGAATAAAAATTCATTATTTACAATATTCTTTTAAAAAAAATTTATTGAAACAACACGTCTCCTCAACATTAACTAGCCATTAAAACATAAAATCTCAAACTTTTTCCATTAAACACAAAAATAAAATAAAATAAAATAATAAAAAGAAACAAACATGCCCCAGGAGTCACCGAAGAAAAATTGTTATACTTTTTGAACATGTTTATCTATTGTTTTGTCCATTTTTTATTACATATAAACAGGTAAGTGTGTTATACACGTTTTGATAATGTATGATTTAATTTTGAGTGCCTTGGGAAAAGTATTTTGGGGTGTGAATTTTGAGAATGTGATGTATTTTTGTATTTGTTTTGAAAATTAATTAAAAATTATATGGAACTAAAATGATATATTTGGTTTTATTTTAGGAGCAAACAAAATGCATTATAAATGTCAAATCAATTTCTCTTTGCTTTGTTAGTGGGGTGAAGATATAATTTAATGTAATTATTTTATATATGTATATTGTGATGTTTGATTATATATAGGTAATGATTATGTCTATTTTGGAGAATTATAGAACAGTGATATTTTGAGATACTTTAAAAGTATTTTGAGTTTTTTGACAAAAAAATTAAAAAAAAAGTATGTTTATTTTTATTTTTCTAAAAAGAAAAATATCCAGAAAAGTTAAAAAAACAAACATTGTCTTGCTTTCTGACAAAACCTTAAAACTTCAATGGAATGGGATGCAATTCTGGAAGATAGTGGGAAGGGGCCTATAATTTGGACAAACTTTGAAGGATGTGAATGTAATTTCAAAATGGGATGTGTTAATAATTTGCACATGCACTAGGTGGTGCAAATTTGGAAAACAAATTCATAGGAGAGAAATTATTTGTTTGAAGTCAAATTAAAAGTGTCGCTGATGAATACATTTTAAATTGAAAACAAAAATTTAATATGATTTTGATAAAATTTTGAATAACAGTCAATGCCTGACACATTATGTACGAGGACACGCATTCATTTATTTCCTCATTATATTGTTCATCCACAAGTTCATTTCATAGAATCAATTATTGCAGGAAAATGAATCGAGAACAAGAATTATACTTCTAAGGCTAGATGAAAAGTATCACCCAAAATGGGATAAAAGACAAAAGCATCAATCTCTATTAGTAGACCTATTACCCAAATAAGAATTTTTTTTTTTACCTTTTTACTCATCAAATCAATGCTATAGCACCAACTCAATGCACCCACTTCAATAATTGATCCTCATCCCATCTTAGTTTTGGTTTATGCATATCCATTTTTCATATATCCTTCCCCTTTTAATTTTATTTATTTAGTTGAAGTGCAAGCATGGAGGAAGGGTCTTTCACATCCTCACTTTCCAGTCCCCACCCAAACCCCATATTTTAGGTTATGTGGTCACTTTTCCCTGAGCACGATGAGGATAGCTACTGTGACCTAGGAAATTGACTATGTAACACAAGGAAGTTGAAAAATGATACTATATGTCACATGTTGACATGAAATGAGTGAAAGTCCATTTTATTCATATTATTCAAAATTAACTACTCCACATTTTAGAATTTACGTTTCTTTGTTTATTGAATTCGATTTATGATGAAGCCCGAGTTGAATTAGCCATTGATAAGACAGATGATATTATACTAAAAATCTCCTACATTTAAAAAATAGATCCAATTAAGTATCTGCATATAAATGTTTCCATTCATATAACATCAAATGTACATCTTTTTATTAATTTATTGTATATCTGTTTTGACCTTTCAACTCTATTGACTTAAGATTTAAAAAATTTTCATTCGAACCCATCGAGTGGTTTTTTGTCAGTAATACAAGTCATACACATCAAATATGAGGTTGGTGGTTCGAACTTGACAAATTAGGCATACGTGGTATAAATAAAAATAGACTCCTTAGAACCCTAACACTATGATGAATTCAAATGAGATTTCAAGTCCGCTCCACTTGTAGCATATCTATGATCAGACAAGTTATAGATATAATGACTTCGAATTAAATTTATTAAATGATTTTGAATCATCAATACTTTTTGCTTTTTTCTTTTTCTATTTAAATTATCATCATACGTAATTAAAGGAAATCCTTATTTCTTATGGTCAAAATATATGACTCGTTCCAAAACAACAGGAGATGAATGAATAAGAGAAATGGGATTTTTTCTAATACTAAATAAAACAAGATCCTCGCAAGGCTTCACTTTCATTTGCTTCAAATTCTAGTCCGAAATAACTGCACGGCATCATGATTGAGACACTTGAGGATGAAATTTGAACACTAATTTAGATGAGTTTTTTTTTTTATTCTCAAATCAAATTAATTTAAATGAGTTTTTTTTTTCTATTCTCAAATCAAATAAATTAAAGTATAAACTACACACAATGCACATAAGATGCATAATTTGCCCATTTTAAGTTAAACGCAAAACCTTCCTTATAATAAGAAAGACGGATGCCACTTGAGCCACAAGATATTTTAGATGAAATTTGAAAAGTGTTTAAAATTTGTGGCCCGCACTATTACCAATTATAACGAGAAAAAGATTATTTTTGTGCGAGAAACTGTAATCTTGGGAGCCAACGGTAAAACCAATAGAATACTTAGCAAGCCATAGAGCTGCCGCCCTACTTATCAAACCAAATAAAGCCACGTTTTTATTGGACTGCAGAACAACCAAACTAGTCAAGCACGTTTCTTTGCGTAGAAATTCCATGAAAACGAAGAAACACAGAAATCACTCCTCCGTAAAATGATAAAAAGACATTAGAACTTCACTTTCAAGAGCACGCTTTTCTTCACTTCCTTTTCTTTAAGCGTTTCCTTGTTGTTTCCTTTCGCCCACCTCTACTCGAAACAAATTATCATAAAAGAAAACTTATCTTACAAATTAATGGAAAAAGAATTCCTTTTGGTTTATTGACTTAGATTTATTTTTTGTGATTCATTTATAAACAAATAATAGCGTTTTGGGTTGCAGTGTTTCAGTCACTATGAAGAGACTTTAAAGTTAAAGTAACAGTCAATAGTGTTTTTTTTTTAATTTAAAAAATTAAAATAATTTTGATAAAAAAAAAAAGGAATAAATAATACGATTAACTACTTTATTTTTTTCTCTAAAACAAAATTTATGTAAATATAATAATCATATTCGAGTCGTCCAATTTGACCATAAAAGTCAAATCAACAAAATCAATTTAGAGGAGAGAAAATTGGAGATCAAGATAACGGAATCTACTTAATTTTGCGACGCAATCATCTTATTCAACACTAGTGTAATATGTCCAGCTCTCACAATCTCGTACCATAAAAAATTGATTTTCCAAGATATTAAATAGTTGTCAATTAACCCCAATCCATTCAATGGTCCCTTATGTTCTCATCACATAATATATCTTTTTGATAGGACAGACACAAAGAGCGTGCAACTTGGCTGATCACACACGCCAAAAAATTTCCCACTTTGGAGTTTTCCTTTCTTTTTTCTTTGGTTTATTGGCACATTGTATTTATATAATTATATATGTTAATTTGTAATACTCTTCTTCTCAATCTTATTTTCTTTTAGAAATTCAAACAAGATTTCAATTTTTAAAATAATTGTTTTAAAAAAAATCTCTCAATTAAAATAATTAATGATAATTAAATTCGCCGCCTAATATAAGGGTTTAACCATACTGAGGTATCGTCCATCAACACATATTGAAAAAATATTTTAATTTTAAAAAAGATATATCAATCAAAATGAAGTAAACGAGCTTATAATTATACGCCAGTCTAATAACCCTCAACTTTTCAATGCGAGATAAGACTATGTATGATAAGAAAACGTAATTATTGAACTTCTTTTTTTAAGTAATAATATAAAAATGCATAATTTTTATATTTTGCAGTTTTATTTTAGAATTTCATTCAGAAAAGGCCCTTGATTTTGAAACCAAAGAGTAATCTTTACACTTTCCCCGCTTCCTTCGTATGCAATAATAAGGGTGGAGTTTCCGCAGACTTAGATGATCACTCAAAGAGTATTCCTCTTAGTTCATTGCACACAATGACCACAGCCTCAAAACCAAAGAAAATTATATGTGGGCTATCATTAATTAAAGAGGTAAAAGAAAAAGACAAGCAATCACATGTGGAGAATAGAGAAACTCTCAGAATGGGGTCTACTTCTTTTTCTTTTTTCTTTTTTCTTTTTTTTTCCTCCCTCATCTTTTGTTAGCTTTACAATCAACCTAGTTGACAACTACTATAAAATCTCTTGGTGGGCTTTCAGTTGGACACTCAACCAAAATTTCTCTCAAGTCTTTCCTTTTCCCATCCTTTTCCATTTCATGATCATGAGTAAAGTTAGGAGTAACACTAATCCTAATAGCACAAGCAGCTGCTTGTTTGAAGCTGGCAGCTGTGAGCTGAGAAGAGGGCCATGGACACTTGAGGAAGACAATCTTCTTATTCAGTATATAAGATGCCATGGAGAAGGCCGCTGGAATTCCTCAGCCAAATTTGCAGGTTAATTTACAGCTTGATTTTCACACACTTAGACGTGCATGTGTGTGAAAATTGTATAATGCCCTTCAGAATTGCACTAATTTTTTCCAACCTTGAAGACATGATTTATTTTCCTGTCTGCAGGGCTTAAGAGAACAGGGAAAAGTTGCAGATTAAGGTGGTTAAATTATTTGAAGCCTGACATTAAGCGTGGAAACCTCACTCCACAGGAACAACTCTTGATTCTTGAACTCCATTCCAGATGGGGAAACAGGTGGGGGTCTTCACTTTAAATTGAATCCTCTGAATTAAAGAAATTACAGTTCTTTAGAAAAATTGTATATTATTAAATATTAACAGTTAGTTAAGTACCAAATATCAGGTTCATCAAACAGTTTAAGCTATATTTGATTGGGGAGAGGGAGTATTTGCAAAAATTTATTTAAAAAAAAATGTGCTTTTCAAATATTAGCTAAATTTGTGCTATTTTAAAGTGGGGATTTCTCTTTTTAATATTTTAAAGCTAAGCCAACATATATATATATATATATATATTAAGAGCTAAAAGTAACCTACATAACTTTTGCAGTTTTCCTATATTTTTTAATTATTATTTTTAAATATTTCAACTTTCACGCATGTTTTTCTACAATTTTTACTTTCTTCGGCCATTTATACGACAGTTTTGTGATTCCAGGTGGTCAAAAATAGCACAGCATTTACCAGGGAGGACAGATAACGAAATCAAGAATTACTGGAGAACGAGGGTACAGAAACAGGCCCGACAGCTCAAGGTTGATTCCAACAGCAAGAAATTTCTCGAAGCAATTCGCATGTTTTGGATGCCAAGGTTGTCAGAAAAAATGGGACAATATTCCTCATCACTAACATCCTCTCCTTCTTCCTCAATCTCAACCATGGAAACTCAAAAATTATACGCAGCAGCAGCCCCTTCACCAGTTTCCAACCAACTGCAGGTCCCTCTTGAACCCTCCTCACCCTGTCCAAAACCGCGCAACGACATCGTAACTAATTCAGACAGTAATTCCTCGGGGAAAATCACACAGATACTGCCTCAGAGTTTTGGAAGTTTAACCACTGGTAAAATCCAGGGTGAAAATTCATTGGAGGATAACTATTACTGTGTGGGCTTCCCTAGCTATGAATTGCAGTCCCACGATATTTCCCTGTCTGAGTGCCACGTGGCGGAGGTTGACTGGTTTGGGGAGGACTTAGGTTGTGCTTTCTGGAATACTGATGAACTGTGGCAATTTAGGAAGCCAGAATAGAGCTGGTGTGCAGCTAGGTTGTGGGTTATTAGACTCTCAAGTGGCCCTTGTTTTAGCAGTAGGGCCACAAAAAGGGGCATTGCATATGTATGTGATAATGTTTAAGTTCTTTGCTGGCTAAAGGGGCATTGAATATGTATGTGATAATGTTTTAAGTTCTTTGCTGGCTACTCATTGTAAGATCAATCAGCTCGAACTATATAAGGTGTTTGGGCCTCTTTATTTTCATGTATTTTCATCGGAAATATATGTTATATTAAGAAATTAATACCAGTACTTGGCTGCTCGCACAAATATATTAAGATTTGAGTTTGGCAAAGTACAGAAAATACATTCTAAATTAAGAAGTTTCATTCTATTTAACTAAAATACGACTATCCAATTTGTAAGGGCACTATTACTTGAGTCTGATTATATATCTTGCATTATAATTAAAATTTAATTTTGTTCGTATTTGAAAAATAGTCTTTATATCGTCAATTAAGACAGTTGAAGTAGACTCCATTGTTTGAATCGAATAATTATATCGCATTTGTTGAATCATTTTCAAATACTATTTACACAATTATCTATTTTTTATATTAACTCTTTGATGTAGTCAAATCAATTATTCACATATGAAATGTGCATACACGAGTTTCATAATTTACATTCTCGTACTAAGCGTGCTTCACGATGTAGGACACAAATTTTCACTGTTAAAATATGATCCACATATCAAGCATATAATTTTCAGGCAATTGGTTATTATCTTTGCCTTAGTATTCTCTAACATTTA
>JACGDI010005395.1:1385961-1400463 GCA_014898725.1 Jacaranda copaia
ATGTTTCCTTTTCAATGTAGAATGTTTTTCTAAATAATATCATAGTTCGCCAAAAGAAAAGGAAAAAAGTCTTTGTATTTGCAATTGTCATCAATGTACATACAACATATGTGTACATATTTTTTAGTATATGTACGTGCATACATATATTTATTTATATATGCATTTGTATTTTTTATGTACATTAGAACAGTCACGTTCGAATAGAATTAAATCCTAAAATTATTAAAAAAAAATTACCACATTTGAATATTTAAATACATAAAAAATTACTTCTGCAGTAGTATATGATTTAATATTCTTCTGCAAATGAAAGCCACTAATTCTGGGTGGTGACCAGATGGAAGATAAAGATGCGATTTTTTCACTTGCCTAAGCAAAGCATCATATACATTTTACATATATATTAATCCGATATCAAAAAAAACGTGGGCGCCGTAGGTTTTTTACTAGGTTGTAGCCCAACAAAGGAATCGTACTTTTCAAATAATAATGGCTTTATATGATAACTAATTCGCTTTGAAATTTTCAGCGATTGAAAGGATTTTGTTTATTGTAATTTTATGATGATGTCTGAATTTAATCTTATATATGAGAAATTCAGTTCTATAAAATATCATTCCATCGGCAAATGTAATGAGAATTTTGTATTTATAGAAAAAGCACATCAAGTAATAAAGATAGAGTAGTTTATGTACTTTGTAAGCCCCTTAAGCTTTGTTAGGTATTATTTTTGCAAAATATTTTTCAATTAAAAGAACAATATCAAATATAATAGTGCAGCCCTTGAGCTACATATTCCAATATATTATAAATTATCCCCAAAATATTCTCATCACATTAATCCTAAATTCACCAAGAAAAATAATCATTACATGTACATACCTCACATCATCACAATTATACAATCAAAAAATTAATATAAAAGTATGATTCACCCCACTAATTCAAGAAAAACTTTATTAATTTAATATTTATAGTAGAAAATTTTTCATTTCAAAATAAAATCAAACATATATCTTTTTCTCCAAGATATTCAATAATCACCTCCTGAAACAAATTAAACATCTATCACACTCCTTAACTCTACTTTCAAATTGCCATTTTCAAAATGTTTTTTTTCGAAAACACCCAAAATAGTACCAAACAAAAGAATAACTTATCCTGACATGTAGAGATATTCTTAACTTTATTTCTTATTTATATTTATCGAAGGATGCAAAATAGTCCTAACAAAAAGGTAAAATAATGGCTCAAGTGGGCTTATTCGACGCATCAATCATGGAATGGTTGACATTTCCTAAAATGAGACACACTAATTAAAGTGCAATTAACTAAAGATGGAAATGTGATTAGGTAATGTGATTCCCATGAAACCCAAAGTAAATATTAGGTACAGACACATCAAGTGCCGAAGGCTTTTGTTAATTAATCATTGGAATCATTAAAAAGAACAAAACATATGTTTATAGAATCAGAATTGGACTATAAGACGATGCGTGTGATGGGATATTTGAGCATTTAAGCAACAGGCGCATCCTTCCAACATTTGTTATTCTATGGGCTATGCCCTATGGCGCACGTGGACAAACACGATGAGGCTAAGGTTTCATGTGAAGATTAGACTTTAGGACTGTTGATAGCGCACATGCCGCCCCTCTATCCAACTTCCATCAAATCACTCATTAATTCTTCTTTTCACAACCATTTATGCATCACGCGTGAATGTGAATTGAGTGAAGAGACTATGTTTGGTTTTATTTTTTAAAACTTTATGAGTATGAAGGTGTATACAGTATTATAATTTTCAACTTGAGTAGGTCTACGAGATTAAAAATGATGATTTTATCTGACGGATTTTAGTATGAAAGTGCATATACTTACCCAACATGGAGCCAGTATGCAGGATAAATTACTCGCCCTAAGGCCGCTATGAGTTTGAAATTTTATCTATTCAAAAAATGAAGGAGTGTATAGCACTATGCATATCCATGAATACTCATTACGTATTGAATAAGATTATTAAAAATACCCTTATATTATAATATTATATTTTAATTTATAGTTTTAAATATATTTACATTTAGTGACTTATTTTTATTTTAAATCTCTAAACAAATTTAGACTATATATACTTATTTATATTTGATATAGGATAACCCAACAGCCCAATTTAACCCAGCAAGCCTACTTAACGCACAAGGCCCAACATCAGTTCTAGGTTAAACCACTCGACAACAACCATTTGGTCGAGTATACTGTTACTGACCGCATTCAACCGGAGGCTCCAACCTATCTAGCGTATTCGACCAGCTCTCTAATCGACTAGCTCCATCTGTTCAATTGTCATAGATCAAGTGGTTCACTCCGACGTTGACTCATATCCTCCGCATTAATGGCGCGCGACAGCTAGTACAGTCACTACTACCAACTTTGCAACCACCTTTGATGGGGAAGCGCCTATATAAGGTACTATACACCCTAAAATCAGGAGATGGTGCCGCCTGGAACAGTACCAAAATCTAAAATGACCATTAACTCCCTTGCGAGGACTGAAGCTCACTACGCCTAATAAGGCCACCTTCGCCATATCACACACCAGGGGAAAGCTATAAATACCTCATAACCAACCTCACTCCAAGTAAAGCCAAATATACTATAAGCTCTCAATATTCTATTCTATTAGCACCTCTCGATCGGAATTAACTTGAGCGTCGGAGTGTCTTTGTCAGGGGCACATCGACTAGTTTAACGTGTGTTGCTGTTGTAGATTTTAGACCTCAAGAAGAATAGCACTTGGATCATTCGACCTTTCTAGTCAAATTTGCACAAACACCACCCTTTTCACTGTAAACGACTTTCAACCTCATCATTTTGGCGCCATATGTGGGAACTCTTGAGATTGTAATGATAGAATGGTGAACACATGTAGAGCCACATCAAGAAGAGAGGAAAGTAGGAGGTCCACATCTCCACCTCCCCCTCCGCCCCAGCAAGGTGCACACGTTCTAAGTTCCAACGCCCCTCAGGAGCAAGTGGTAACATTAACTATGCCCTAGTTAATGCAGTTGATAAGCGAGCAAATCTCTGCTCAAATTTCAACCTTACTGTCCACTGCATTGAATTGGCACACTACTGTGTCAGCCCCTATTGGTAGTGCCACCCCACAACCACCTCCCCCAAAAGACAGGTCCCCCAAGGATAGCGGTAGTCGCTAGGAGTCCAGGCGGCCGCCCACCTGACGTAAAGTCAATCCTAGATGCCCCCAAGAGGATAGAAGGCGACCAGAGTTGCGAGAGAAGATTGCCATCTCGGTGGATCATCTTCAACCTAATCAAGCCTCGTAGAACGATAGGGTCGAATGTTTTAGGTGTGACTGTTGTGAAGATATGAAAGAATCTGCCAACCTTGTGGCTCGACCCATTTGAGCCCCGCAATGCTATAGGGCCGAGCACAAAAAGTTATGTCTCGATCGGAACGCCACTCTAGTTGATCGAGAGAAATGAAAAAAAGTGTCCCATCAAGTCCAATAATTGAATAGGCTCCTCAACAAGATCTTAAGGAGAAACACCAATAGAGTGCTCAATCTAAAGGGCCCCCAGAGGTCTCCTCGGGAAATAAGCTTCTCGTTCATCCAAGAAATTTTCGATGAGCGCATTACTATTGATGCGAAGGTCTCAATCGGTCTGTCAAGATACGATGGCTTGATGGACCCCAACGAGCACCTAATGCAATTCGAGCATATGATGCAACTACACGAGCACAATGAATACATTCAAGCCAAAATATTGGTAACTACTTTCTAGGGCATTGCGCTCAACTGGTTTGTGAAGCTCGAGTCTTCATCGATTTACTCTTATGACTAGCTATGCGATAAATTTTTGCACCAATTTGCCAGCAGAAGAAAGGCTAAACTCCCCCAACCCATCTCCATACCATTAAACAGAGTGAGGGAGAATCTCTCCGTGACTTTTTTACAAGGTTCAACATGAAGGTTCTCAAGATAAATAACCCAAGGATGGAGTTCTTGATAGACGTACTGTTCATGGGGCTCAAACACAAGGAATGCGCCAATGCATTAATGCGTGAATGCCCTAGGTTGATGGAGGAATTGCTCAACCTAGCTGAGATATACATGACCTAGAAGGAGATGAACAAGCTCAAGTTTGGATTCTCCGAGGTCGATATGAAGAAGAAAAAGAGAGACGACCAAAAGCACAAAAAAAGAGGTCGATCTCCTATAAAATGTTTCCACAACTATACACCCCTAAACATCCCGGGAAGAAAGGTCCTTTACGTCATTCAACATGATAATCTCCTCAAAAAATTGAGAAAACTGACGGAGACTGAGGCAATGAAAAAATCCAAAAAATATTGCTACTTCCACAAATAGAAGGGGTATGATACAGATGAATGCTTCAACCTTCAAGACGAGATTGAGAGACTGATCAGACATGGCCATCTCAAAAAATATATAGATGTGGATATACAATCAAAGGGGGCAAAACTAACTGAACTTCATTTAGAGAAATGTTGATTAGCCCTAAAAGGGAGGATAAAGGGAGAAAAAACCCACCCACAAGGATCACCCACCCGTCCGATAAGTGATTGACATAATTGCGAGAGGTCCTACTAGAGGAGACTCAAAATCTTCCTAAAGGCAAACTCAAAAGAGGCTCGAGTTAACTAAAGCCTCGCCCGTCAAAATAACATTCCACCTATCGATGAGTGCAGAACCCATCTCATTCACTGACAGTGACTTAGCCCATCTCAAAGGTAAGAATATTGACCATAAAGTTGGCTGTCCCATGGTAGTCTCTATTGAGATTATCAACTTTGAAATACGCAAGGTCTTGGTCGATAATGACAGCTCAGCCAACATCATTTTTCTCTCCACATTAAAAAGAATGAATATGGGCCAATTAAAATTTAAACCTGTGCGAACCTCACTAGTTGGATTTGGAGGGTCAGAAATCATTCCGAAATGATCCATCAACTTGTCGACGTCATTCGGAGAGGCTCCTCAAAGGAGAACTTTGATGATAAACTATCTGGTGGTTGATGCCCCATTTGCTTACAACATTATAATAGATCAACCAGCTCTTAATGACTTCTGTGCCATTATGTCGACCTACCACATGAAAATCAAATTTTCGACTCCAGAGAGCACAGGGGAGCTTTTGTGCAACATGAGGGAGGCTTGGAGGTGTTACAATATCTCGATCAAGTTGAGCGAGCAGAAGACTCAACCAAAATTGAAGACCTCGGGGGACGCCCTTATAGTGGAACCCGATGAGACTCAAGCCAGCAAGAAGAGAAAGTTGGAAGACACTAAGGTGGAACCTATCAGGGCATTTAAGACCATCTAACTGGAACAGAAAAATCCTGACAAGATGACCCATGTCAGAAAAGACATAGGTCCCCATTTGGAATATCTTATGGTCAATTTCCTAAGAAAGAATATTAACATATTTGCATGGAGAGCATCTAACCTTCAGGGAATCGATCCCAATGTGATCGTACACCGCCTTAATGTCGACTCCTCGTACAAATCAATCAGACAAAAGACAAGGATATTCAAACCTAAGATGATGTAAATCATCTTAGAAGAGGTCAGAAAACTCCTAGATGCAAGTTATATAGTAGAAATTCAGTATTCTTCTTAGCTTTGTAATGTTGTACTTGTCCCAAAGAATAAGGACAGTGGAGAATATGTAACAATTTTACAGATTTAAATAAAATATTCCCTAAAGATCCTTACCCCTATCTCGGATAGATTTATTAGTTAATTCAACTACTGATTGTGAGTTGTTGAGCATGATGGACGCATTTCAAGGCTATCATCAAACTTTCATAACTCCCAAGAATAAGGATAAAACTTTCTTTGTTATTCCTAATGGGGTTTATTACTTTTTGGTCATGCCTTTTGAATTGAAAAATACAGGGGCAACTTACCAAAGGCTGGTCAATTTTATGTTCAAAGATGAAATTGGGAAGTCGATGGAGGTATACGTTGATGATATGATTGTAAAAATAAAAAAGGCCCAAGACCACTTGCTTGACCTTAGTCATACCTTTGCAATCCTAAGAGCATTTGATCTGAAGTTGAACCCAAACAAGTATACGTTCGGGGTCCATGGAGGTAAATTTTTGGGTTATATGGTCAGTCAACGGGGCATTGAGGCAAACTCGTAGAAAATTCAAGCCGTTCTCAACATCACCCCTCCGTGAACAGTTAGAGACATTCAGAGGCTAGTTAAGAGGATTATAGCCTTGGAAAGGTTCATTGCAAGATTGACCGACAAGAGTTTACCCTTCTTCAAAATTCTCAGAAATGCTAAGAAGTCAGGTTTCTAATAGAGTGAACAATGTGATCAGGCACTGTTCGAGTTGAAGCACTACTTAGCTTCGCCCCCCATGCTTTCAAAACTTGAACTGAGAGAGGTGCTTCAAATATATTTGGCAATCTCTAAGGCATCGATCAACTCAGTCTTAGTCTTGACTCCAAATGGCAACTATCGACTAGTCTATTATTGTAGTAAGTTACTCCAAGGACCAGAGCATAATTATTTGGAGATTGAGAAATTTACCTTGGCACTAGTAATTACAGCTCGAAAGCTATGACCATACTTCCAGTCTCATGCCATTATATTGCTGACCAACCAACCGCTAAAGCAAGTTTTGTCAAAACTAGACACGTCTGAAAGACTGACCAAATGGGCTATCCAACTGGGAGAGTTTGACATTACTTTCTAGCCAAGAATAGCCATCAAAGCACAAGTTCTAGCTGACTTCATTGCTAAGCAAGTTACCTTGCCAAAGAGAAATTGCGAAGCACCTCTTGTTTGAACTTTGCACGTCAATAGATCATCGACCACATCTAGAGAAAGAGTAGGAGTTACTCTACATTCGCCAACTACAGAGGAATATAATTTTACAATAAAATTGAATTATACAATTACAAACAATGAGGTAGAGTACGAAGCCCTCCTCGTAGGAATGAGAATGGCGCTCAACTAGGGTGTCGAGCACTTGGTCACAATTACAAACTCCCAATTAGTAGCCGAACAGGTTGATAGAAATTTCAAGGCTAAGGACACGAAATGAGCCGGTACCTGGCTGAGTGAAAAGCTGCAACAGTTATTCAAAAGGTTCACTCTCAGTTAGGTACCTCGATTTGAGAACAAGCGGGCAAATGCTCTGTCGAAGTTTTCCAGCTCGACCAGGGGCACGAAGGATAAAAAAATTACATTTTTGGTCACTGATAGGCCATCGATCAGACCTACGAGGAAAATTTTATAACAAGCATTAAGGAGACTGCACCTTCTTGGCAGGATCTGATCAGACTCTATGTGAGCCACAACACCATCCCTAAGGACAGGAATGAGGCTCGACACCTTCAAGATTGAACTACCAAATTTGCACTCAATGAGCACAGTCAATTGTACAAGAGGTCAATTTTTGGACCCCCCTCGAGATGCTTGGATCTCGATTAGGCTCTAGAGGTATTACAGGACATTCATGTAGGTATGTGTGGTAATCACTCTGGAAGAAAATCCCTAGCCCACAAAATAATCAGGTACGGATACTTCTGGCCAACATTGTTGAAAGACTCGGTGAATTTTGCATGAAAATATCCATTCAAATTTGCCACACCAGCCCATACTGCCAATGATCAATATCTAAATTTCTTGGTCTTTTGACCAGTTGGGCATTGATATTCTGGGCTCACTGTCAAGGTCGACGAGACAACAAAGATTCATAATCATCACGATCAAGTACTTTATTAAATAGGTCAAGGTTGAGGCTATTCCCAAGATAACGGATGCAACCATTAAGAGTTTCATATGAAAAAATATCATTGGCCATTTTGGTTTGCCCAAGGTCCTTATTTCAGATAACAATACTCAATTCCAAAGCAAGAGCACCAGAGGTTAGTGCGAAGCCTTAGGGATCGCATAGCACTTAACTTCAGTGGGCAATTCTCAATCGAATGACCAGATTAAAGTAACCAATAGAACGATCCTCAACCATTTGAAAGCCAAGATACAAGACATTGGCTCGAACTGGGCAAACGACCTCCCTAGGGTGTTATGGGCATACAAGACAACTCCTCAAATAGCTATTAATCAAAACCCTTACAATCTCATTTATAGGTCGGAAACAATCATCCCTTCAGAACTAATTCAACACACAGCTCGGGTCATTCACTTCTATCAACTAAGAAACACATCATAGAGAAAACTCAACCTTGAAATAATCGACGAATGCCAGTAAGAAGTTTATAATACTATGTAGCACTACAGGTCGACGAAGGTCGAGAACTATAACAAAGAAGTCAAGTTGCGCCGCTTTAAGGTCTAAGACCTCATTCTCAAAAAAGTGGAAGTTTTCAAGAATGTTGGCAAGCTCAACCCGAAATGGGAAGGACCATACACTATTGTTAAAGTATCAAAACATAATGCCTATAGATTAGCCAATATGGAAGGAGAGGAACTCTCTCACTTGTGGAACGCCATCAACCTAAGAAAATTTTACATTTAAAATTATGTTGTATTTATCCTTGTATTCTCCGACTTAAATAAAGTTCTAACAATACCACTACCTTTTGTAGGCATTGTTATAATTGTACTCAGCAAACATCAAAGTCCTAGTCGACCCTATAGTCGATGAATAAGCAGTCACTCAAGCGGCTTCTACACAATAGTTGATGAATAAGCAGCCCATCGCTGCCACTCAAGTAGCTTCATGTTGCCAACAAGTCCATACTCAACCTTGTAGTCAACGAATAAGCAGCCCCTCGTTGCCACTCAAGTAGCTTCATGCTGCCAACAAGTCCATAGTCAATCCTGTAGTCGACGAATAAACAGCCCATCGCTATCATTCAAGCAGCTCCATGCTGCATCATATGTTCCCAGTCGACCCTGTAGTTGATGAGCAAATAACTTTATGCTAACAGACTCGCATTGGCCCTATAGTCAACAAAGAAACAGCATCGCGCCATTTGATTAGTTTTCAAAATTTAAATCGACCATGACGTCGACCCCAAATAGCTATAAGTTGCAAACCTTAGGCTTTTCTGCCTAAATCCAATTATCAACCAAGTAGTTGATTAATAAGTTGACCATACAACAATAAGAATTAACGACGTAATTGTGCAAATAAATTACTATGCGTCAGTCAACATTAAGCAAAATTGACAACAATATTGTTAGATTTTCTTATAATGATGGTGATAACCAACTGTTTTATCAAACATGCCCCATATGGTTGCGACAATAAGTTACACTTGACGAAGTTCAAGAGACCTCTTTAATTCAATAGCATTGAAATGAAAAACATCTTTCATTTATTGATTGGTTTGTTACAATACAGAGAGAGAGAGAGAAAGAAAGAGAGAAAGGTGGCAACAATAGTCAAGGCAGCAACAGGTTTGCGAATCAGCTCTGGCTAGACCCCATCTGGTCACCCTCAGGCCAGTTTAAGTTGGGCTCCAATAGTGTGCAAGCAAGAGACAAAACAGCTTGAGGTGGTTGAGAAGGCCCTGCAACGTCACTCATAAAGTTGGTTGAGCACAGCACGTACTGCTCCATGTTGACCTCCTCCTCCCTAAGTTGAACCATGAAGTCTTCTGCAAAAGTGAATTCTTCGGCTAACTGCTCCAACCTTGCATCAACCTCAGCCTTCTTTTTTTTATCTTCAGTCAGAGGCTCATCGAGCAATTGAGTCACATTTTCCTTCTCTTGGGTCTAGTTAACCCCTCCCTCATTAGGGTCGAGATAAGGTTGCAAATTGTTTTTCAGTGCAAGACTTATTTTGCTTTTTTCGTTGGGCCAAAAAGCATAACCCAAGCACTCGAGTTGCTTCACAACCCAGTGGAATGCCTCGCGAGCATCATCGAGCGACGTGATCACGCTTGCATCTTGAAAGATGGGACTTAAGATAAATTGTTCCACTGCCTCACGCCTCATCATGGTAAGGTGTTGATTGAATGCCTCTCACGCCTCCTCGAGGGCCTCTACGCAATCTTTCACTCGACCAAAAGTAAAGCTCACTTGCAAGTTCAAATGAACCTTTTTGATTATCAAGTCCATGCGGCTCCTATCCTCCACTGCTTGGACCAGCTGTTAATCCTTGAAACTTAGCTATTCCTTAAGCTTAGCCACTTCTTTGGTTAGCTGCTCGACTTGAAGTTGGGAGGACTCGAACTGCACCTTGAGGGTCTCCATATCCCCTTCCTCTTGCACCTTTCCCATTCTGCTAATGCCAGCTCTGACCAACAAAAGATGTTGTAGCCCATTTAGCCTACTAGTAACATGAGGATTTCAATCCACAATACCACTAAGAAAAAGGAATTCGACAAGAAGTTGTCGACCTTATACTTACCATATTACAGTGATAGGCTAATGCTTGGAGAACCCCAACCTAATTGAGGGTCATCAATTTTCGTTGGTCGGGTAAGAAAAGCCTTGATGTTAGCCACTTTAGGGCATTACTGCTAGTCATTCCCCCTTAAAGGATGGAGGTCGAATCGATTATTTTGTGGGTAGGGTCGATCATGAAGTGGGGCGATGACAACTAGGGGAGTTAGGATAGTACTCCATCACTGAGTTTTTCGAACAGGTCATAGCTTATCATTTCTTTCTTTTTCCCCTCGTCGCCTGCAATTTTCTTTGGCGCCAAGCCTTCATGCTCGATAATCTGCCTTTTACCCCGACTTACAAGGCTACTCTACTCGAGTTTTTCTTGACTAGTGGATTGGGGAATGGGAACCTGTTCGATTTACGAAGCCACGAGAGTCAAGGTCGATCATGTCAAAGCCACTAGCTTTGTGGCAAAAGCCTTTCGTCGAGCATCAGTAGCTCGACGTCATTCCTCATTTCTCAAAGCCCGAACTTGAGCTTCAATTCTACTTCTTGCCATTATCTCCTCGCGATCTATGAACACAAACAAACAAAACAGGAATCAGAATTGAGCAGAAAGAACAGTAATCACGATCCACATAGTCGACAAGAATCTCTACCTAGTCGATTGCCCGCAGGCAAGTTAAGTTAGGCCAGCGATAAGCCAACCAACACTGGACACCTTTCTTCAATTAAAACTGAGGCTTCTATATACGCAAAGTAGACCAAATCCCTGACAAAGGTATTAGACAAACTAGTTATCTGGTTCCTCGGCATCTCCACAAGCCCCCTCTACCAACCCCTCGGAATGGAAAAATCCTTTGACCCCCGAACATAGAAAAAATATTTTTTTCACTCTTAGTCATACAAAGAAGCAGGAGATACTAAGAATTTTTGGCGAGGTTGAACAATCAAGTAATAAAACCAAACTCCTCTATACTACCCGACTTTCGCGACATAGGTAGGTGAAATAAATTGAAAAAGTAGGTGAAAGAGGCGAGTTGATTATACAGATGCATTAACACTGCAAAACTGTAAAGAGTGGTGAAGCAGTTAGGGAGCAATTGGGTTATACAAACTTTTAAACCCACTAGGAAGTCAACTATTACTGGGGCAAGAGGGAACTTATGACCGCACTTTAATCCTTCCTCAACCACTGTTATGCACCCCCTAGGAGGTCGATGCATTCTACCTCGAGTCCCCGGTGCCAACAACTTATACTCCTCAGGGACATGATACACCTCCTTAATTCACACTAGGTCGGCGGCTAATAGTTTGGAGGTTATTTATGTATAGTGGTCGGTGTAAACAATCGACCCTAAGACGATGAATAATCACTCGGGCCAACATTGCCCCCCTAAAGACGGCCTTTTCTATGCTCAAGCTATCACTCGACGAACTATCTAAACTACTCTTGCGGGTTGTGTCAAACGTACTTCCAACCACAATTTCCCCCTGAGACGATACACTCTCAAACCTAGTGTCCTCACTATCTAAATTGCTAGACATTTTCGCAAATGTAAAGGACGAAAAAGATTAAATGGGGAGAGTAACTTACAGCAGATATCCTGCAAACTCTAAGCACAAGAAAGATTAGGAGAACTTCAAAAATAGGAACTCGACCAAACACGATTTCAGCAAAGTGTGAATGAAGACCTATATCCCACTTATTTATAGGCATTTGAGTGTAGGAACCCAAGCATCAGTTATAATTACACCCTGCCTTCTTACGCTTCGTATTCTGTAAAGTAATTGGCGCATTAAATGCAGCAGAACCGCCATAAACCCTAGTCGAGAATTTAAAAATCCTAGTCGAGTGGGCAAAACCTAGATCGAATATGAATAACCACCATAACCGCCTGTATACTCCTTGCTCCTGCTTGTCGACAAGCTAGATCAAGACCGTGAATAGGGGGGACTCATGATATGGGATAGCCCAGCAGGCCTACTTAACACACAGGGCCTAACATCAATTCTGAACTAAACTACTCGACAACAACCATCTGATCGAGTATATTGTTATCGACCGCATTCGATTGGAGGCTCCAACCTATCTAGCCGATTCGACCAGCTCTCTAATTGACCAGCTCTGTCTATTCAACTGTTATTGACCAGGTGATTCACTCCGACGTTAACTCATATCCTCACTGCAATTATTGTTCTGACAAGCAAACCTCCACATTAATAGCACGTGACAGCCAGTATAGTCGCTGCCACCAACTCTACCACCACTTTTGACAATGAGGTGTCTATACAGGGTACTGTACACCCTGAAAAATAGAAAATTGTGTCACCTAAAATAGTACTAAGGTCTGAAATGACCATTAATCCCCCCTAACGAGAACTGAAGCTCACTATACTTGATAGGGGCACCTTCACCATATCACATACTAGGGGAAGGTTATAATACCTCATAACTAGCCACACTCCAGGTAATATCAAATACACTATAAGCTCTTAATTTTCTGTTCGATTATCACCTCTTGACCAGAACTAACTTGAGCTTTGAAGTGCCTTCGCTGGGATTACCTTGGCTAGTTTAACATGTGTTGCTGTTACAAATCTTAAACCTCGAGAAGAATAGCACTTTGATGATTCGACCTCCCTAGTCAAATTTGCCCAAACAGCACCTTTTTCACTGTAAACAACTTTCAACCTCATTAATGTTAATTGTAAAAACTTTGGATTTCAAAAGTAGTTCTGAATTAGATTTTATTTCATTGAGATACTTTATGATTTCGTAAATGATTTTTTATTATAAGTTTTTAAGAAATCTTATATATTTACAGTAATAATTATTATTAAATTTAAAAGACACACACACACGGCTGGTATCATAAATAGTTTGCGAAAATCAATTCCTCTTATGCAGGAATGAATACCCTTCACAAGGTATACAAGCAGGGAGAAGGGCACTATCCGCCCCATTAACGTCCCTGAAAAGATACTCGTTGGCTCTTTCAACTCTCAATCTGGATAAGATTTCAAGTTTCTTGAAAGAATAGGTTGCATCAGCTGTCCTGTTGATGATCGGACACTTGAAATGAAAGGAGACCCACTTATCATCCCCACTGACCCACACCATCAAATGCTTTTTCCCACAATTATATATTTCCCCTTGTCCTCATTTTCTGGCCCTTCTCCTTTCTTTTTTTCTTTTTTTCTTTTTTTCTTTTTCTTATTAATTTTCTATCTTCCGCTATAGAAAGTCTCTTTCAGATCAATAAACAACAATCAATCTATCGATATTGAAAGATAGCAATCAATCTATCGATATTGAAAGACCTAACAGTTCTTTTAATATATCATTTTTTAATATAATGAATACATAGATAAATTAGAAAAGTTCTGATCAAAGACAATTCATAATTAATCCAGATAATTAAAAAAAATAGCATTAGAATGAATCAACATAAATTATGTTGCCAGTTTGCCCTGTTTTGATATCCAACAGGAGAGGGGGGGAAAAAGAGGCGTTCAAGAATCACACAACGAAAATAGCAAATAAAAGTACATTCTCACATTTCAGAAACTGAATTTTAATTAAAATTCTGTATGTAATTTGCTATTAAATAGAAGTGAATTATATATATATATATATATATCTAGTTTTAAATTAGAGCAACCATGTTCTTACTTGTGATCTTCAGCCAATAAGTGGCTGTTTCGTATTTCTACAGGAGGATGTCTATTAGCTATTTGCTCATCCTGCTGTGCTTTCCACTTCACTTTCCTCCCTTGCTGTAACTATCCCGTAATGTAACAGTACGATTAAATACAAGTTTCTCAGTAGATGAGTCCTTGTCAACCACAAAATAGCCTGGAACAAATTGAGACAAAAATGACATCAAACTATATGAGAATAGAAATGCACAAGTGTGAAAAATCTGAACTACAGTTTCACTAGTTAGAAAAATCACTAATGGCGCAAATAAACAGGCAATAAGACAGCATTGTTCCTTGCAAACTCTTGGATGATCCCGGTTGAAAAAAGACTTCTATATACCCAATGAAAACATGGTGCCACAAAATTTCAGGTTTATCAAGTGCTCTTCTATTCTTTTCCTTAAATCTTTTTTTTTTTAGTTTGGGGGGGGGG
>JACGDI010005395.1:1400555-1413200 GCA_014898725.1 Jacaranda copaia
AAAACAAGAATCCATTCCCTAGTGTGCTAGTAGAAGGAACGGAGAGCCACAGTCCCTTCACATACTTTCCCATATCAAGACATCTAAAAATGCTAATCAATCACTATAATCAAGTATTAATAGTTCAGAACACTATTTATGGGCAGTAAACCATTTTTCATTAAGAACCATGTATACCATTTAAAGAGCATGGTCTTCAAAATGTTACCTTTCTAATTGCCAGAAGTTAGATGTTCAAAAGTTTAAGGTCAATTTTTGTGAGATATCCAATGACAAAACGTTGGAGGTCAACAAATTTACCTAGTCTTTCAAACTGAAATCTGTCTCCAACTGCAGCATTTTTCAGTGAAGGTACAGCATAAGCATCTGCTATGACTACTTTGGAATTTGGATTCAAATCACCAAGCCAATCATCAAGTTCTGCAGGGTTCTGTTTGCAATATGAACAAGTTAGTTTATACATATTCAAACCAAGTTTCAAGGTGCAAAAAATCGGACAAAGAAAATAGTGTCAAAAGGCAATATTTTCCGACCTCAGAAATGAAGAGTTTGTCAAACAATCTGACTTCCACCTTAAGTGGATTGACCCCAGGTGAAGATTCTGAAACCCAGTGCAGAACCCCCTGAAGATCAGAATGTCAAATTACTGAGTAAAATTTAGGATCTAAAAATTTTCATTATCTTTACAAACAGTCAATACAAGACTGACTACCTTTGGTTTGGTTTTCTTTGATGGATCATACTCAGCACGAATTTCAAGAATGGTTTCGTTATCATTGCCAAAAATAACTTCTGTGCACTTAATAGGAAATGCATACCTATATCAAAGAAGAAGCATATTTTAGTGTTCCATGCAAATTCACTAGTGAAAGATCTAAAGTAATTGCATATAGGCACCTCAGGAGGACGGATTTTCCAGGAGCAAGTCCATAGTAATCTTTAGAATCTTTCATCCGAAAATCAGATTTCTGAATGTAAACAACCTTTGAAAAGGGGACCTTCATAACAGCAGGAAAGCAATAAAGTCAAACAACTATGATCAACAATATCAGTTATAGTAATTATAGCATCAAAAAGTTGCATCGTATAAAAAGATGATGAGTAACCATCAAGAAATCGCATAAAGCATTCAGATCAACAAATAATGTCGTTCACCAGATGAATCCAACATTAATATATAAAGCTACTGGTATAGGTTCGAAGTAGTCATCAACACAAATGCATTCTTACCTTGTAAAATGAGGATGCATCATCTGCTGGAGCATCAGGCCATTTCTTCGCATCAAGGTCCATTATAGAGGCGTCCATGTTTGTAATGACAACCTTCATACAGGAATCAAATGAAACATCATCGCTGGATTTAGATGCAAATTTATATATGTTACACACAGACAGACAAGCAGCAACGGATTATCCACTCACAAAAATATGATTCTATATTGGGCAAGAAACAAACCTTCAGCGGATTTAGCACAACCATTGTACGAGGTGCAGTCTTGTTCAGTTCCTCCCTTATATGGTACTCTAGGCAGTCTAGACGTATCATACTGCTGTCACTGCAACATCGAAATAAAAACAATCATTACAGAACATGGAGCAGAGCATAATTACGAAGCACAATGTGGTGCATACTATAAAAGAAATTCAACCTTCTAGTGATTCCAATTCCCCGAACAAAAGCATTTATAGAAGTGGCAGTTACGCCTCTACGTCGCAATCCAGCAAGAGTCATGAGACAAGGGTCATCCCAACCATCAACCCACTTTTCTGTTACAAGAAAATTTAACTGCAGTAATATGTAGCTAGGTCACTTAAAAGACAAGAAGCACATGAAATGCAAGCGTCATCTTTCCCAAACTTCACCTCACCTTACGCTTTGACATCACTGTGTTCGTGATGTTCAATCGGGAATATTCCCATACATAAAGTTGGTAAAGACCCAGCGCATCTAATAACCAGTAGTGTGATGCTCGACGTGTCTCAAATTCAAGTGTGCAGAGCTGCATTGTAATGTTCAGTAGTATAACTCTTATGTATGGTGTGCAGCAATATAAGTACCTATATCTTAATAAACAGAAATTCAGGATAGCGGAAACCTTAGTTTTTAGAAGCTTGGACAAAAGTAAATACCGAATGAGTTATGTTCTCAAGAGAGTCGACAATGCAATGTGCATAATCATAACTTGGATAGATGCACCACTTGTCTCCTGCGTGCGGATGAGGCGTAAACTGGATAACGGATAGTAAAAGAAGAATAAGTAACTTTATTGAGTTTCTAGGTTAGAGGTGTTCATGTTCAAACACTTACCTTGATACGATAAGCAATTAGGTCATACATATTGAAATTATCACTCCGCATGTCCTGTTTCATTCGCAGCGTTGCTTTGCCCTCATCAATCATTCCCCGCTTCATGTCATCAAACAATTTTAGAGATTCTTTGATTGGTCTATCTCTCCAGGGACTGTTCATCTTCTTTTCTCTGTATTCTTTTATCTCATCAGGTGTCTGCATTAAACACAAGACATTCTTCATCAAAAAGAAAGAAATACCAGCCTGGCAAAAGATTTACTATTTTCAACTGTTACCAACCATATTCTTGCATTACAATTTGTAATTAGCTCAAGAATGCCTCAGTGAAAGCTAAATTTGACAATCTAACAAGTTCAGTAAAAATCCTGTGCAAGAAAATGAAATGAATATTTTGCAAGAACCAACCTGGTGATCAACATAAGCATGCCCCCGGCGTATTAGTTCCACTGCAAGTTCATAGAGTTCTTGGAAATAATTACTGGTATAGGTGATCTAAAAATTGGGACATATATCAGAAACTGCCAGAGAGTAAACAATTAACCAGTAGGTAAGAATATTATACCTTAAAGTGCTCCCACCCCATCCATCCAACAATTTCTTCAACATGATCAATATATTCTTTTTTTTCAGCTTCTGGGTTGGTATCATCATACCTGTGTATCAAAACTAAGTTTAGATGACAAGGGGACCTCTTCATCTTTGCCAGCTGATTAAAACAAACCATATAAGTAGAGAACTACATAACAAGTATTGTTCAAACTGATTCTAGTGAAAGGAACAATCAAATAATGAATTGCAGCCCCTTTCATATGCACATCAATTGTTAAATTCTTTACAAATTCATGCCAATGGTCCTCATTGACCAAATTTTCCTATTCAAACATAACAAAAGCCCCTCTTCTGGCATCGGTGACTGAAAATTGAAGCAGATTTCTATTTTGGTTGGTCTTCTTCAGGATTATCAAAAATGCTTCTTGTAACTGAGCCATTTATAGACAATTATCTCAAACAATAGATTCTGGCAAAGAGCACTTGTAATCAGAGAAACTAATTAAGTCATTTGCCTTGAAAGAGCACATTCTGAAGCCACATCACAGCAAAACCAAAAAGAAGAGACAGAACTTTACGGGCGACACAATTTTAAGAAACATAAATTAAAAGCACATTCATAAAGTCCTACTTTACAGAAACACAAATAATATAAATCAGAAAACAATCTCAGGAGAAAAAGTGGAAAAAGAAGGGAAGTGTAGAAGCATTCCTGACCTCAGGTAGCAGCATCCACCTCTCTCTTTTGCTAGGCCAAAGTCCACAAACATAGCCTACACAATTGGTTTACCAGCTAAAGAACAAAACTAAGTTCCAAATATATACAACCTCAAATATTAATTAGGGAATACAATCACCTTGGCATGACCTATATGCAAATATCCATTGGGTTCAGGTGGAAAACGGGTAAAAACTTTTCCTCCAGTGACCTTCAGGTGTTTATCAAGTATTTCTTTTGAATTGCAAGCCCTTAGCACGGGACAATCACTAAAATATATTTCTGTATGCACCTGGAAACAAGAAGCACGGATGAGAAATGAATTTTCAGAAATGGTAACAAATGGCAGGGGACAGTGTAAGCAGCAGAAGCTTCAAATTTTAGCTTGGAAAAAAAATATATGCCGAAAGACATATAGGGCTTAAATTTGAGATCAATTATGCATATGATGGTAAAACCATTTTGTATTGTTAGAAAAGTAAAGCCATAATAACTAGATCGAATAAATGATAGAAAGCCTGGGATCTGACAGCAGTTAACTCACTGAAATCTCCCTGCTCCAACTCAATCAACATATAGTGGGGCTTAAATCAAGAGAATCAACAAAACCTAATTTTGTAGATGTCAAATGGAGTAATACATCATATGGAGAGATTTATCTAGTTTTCCTAAGCAGGACCATGAAAAGAAGATAATGGTGTCTCAGTGTCAGAGAAGAGATTTGCCTTATCACACCCAACTTCGTCCATATGATGGGTTTTCAGTTCAATTTGTTCCAGACATACAGATATGCTAATGTTTCCTATGCAATACCTCCTAGGTACCAATGAAAACAGCTAAACATCCAAGATCAGTTTGCTAGCTTAAGAACCGTGAATTCCACACATATAGTCATATACACTTCAAATTCGTAGAGTTTTGACTAAAATTTATACAACTTGGAGTTAACATGTCCAGATGCAAACCACTATAGTTTTTATATTACTTTAAATTTGAGATTTTGGTAGACAATTAAGACCTTATTCCAATTCTGTATTATTTTTCATTTTTCCTAAAATTACAGACACCAAACAACTTTTAGCTTCTGTCTCAAGATATCTACGATCTTTAATTTTTCCCCTTCAAAAATCAAGCTATAAGGTTTTCATGTATAAAGTAATATTACCAGTAACTCATACAACAGAAGAGTGCAATTTTTTTTTTTATTTATTTAAAATGTAGGTAATTTTACAGAAGAGTGCAAAAATTAACATTAGCCACCTTAAAGTTCTCCTCTGGTGAAGGAAATATTGAAAATGGATTAATTTCTTCTTCAGATGGTTTTGGTGGAGCAGTCTCTTCAACAATAGCTTTGTCCTAACAAATGAAAACACAAGTAAATGACTATAGCTTATACAATACAATTTGCGGCTTATATACATTTAGCTAATGAACCATAGAGCACCATAAACTGATGTCCTCCCTATAAGCCTGATAAGATAGATTGACAGGAAGAAACCAGAAAACATACCACTGCTAGACTATGCAATTATGTGCAAAATGGATATCGAGTTTCCAAAAACACCAATAGAAAACTCATATTATAATTTAATTTATAAAAAACTAATTCTATATAAGCAACTTCACTCACCTCAGCTTTGATAGGCTTCTCTTTTTTCTTTTTTGCAGGTTTCTCATTGTCTGCAGCTATCCTTTCGCCAAGTAACTCATACAATTTTGTATCAATAGTTTGTTTGCTGATGCCAAAAAGTAACCCATTCAGCAAATAAATAACAAAAAGAATGAAGAGGAACATTCAATTCATTTGACAGGTTTTCAGTTCTCTTTGAGCAAGTAGAGTGGAACAGGACATGCACAAGGTGACAATAATTACCTTGACAACCTTTGGATTGGCCCACAGCTGCTTCTTTCTCACATAACCAAATAGTTCACCAACTATACCCAACATAGTCAATCATAGAGAACAGTCATCATCATAAAAATAGGAGAAAATAAAAACAAGCACACATTTGATTGCATAGGAAGTTTGATATGCCATCAAAATTTCCAAAACATCCAACCAAAAATTCATAAAGTCTACAAACACTAAACAAAAGCAAATGTTCACTTCCTGTGTTCCTGAAGTATAATGTATATAGTATAGTATCCGTAGTACAAGCCCCTATAAATGACTCAATGCATCAAAGCCAACAAAGGTCCAGATAAAGCTAATAAGCTTGCAATTTAGGTCAATTCATATAAAAACCAACAAAGGTACTCAGGCAATTATCAAGCCTTTAAACTACATGTTATCTACTTCTAGCTGGTTGGCCCACACCATCCTCTCTTGTGGTCAACACACAATCTCAGGGTTGCAACTTTGCGAACCTCAAAGCATCCATCCAGAAACATGGAGCCTAAATTCCACAACTGACTTCAACTCTTTCTCTTTATATGGTAGAAGCTTACCATTATTTAACCAAAGCACCTGGGATCAAATACATTATTGAGACATTGAGAAGATCCTGAAATCATATATATATATATATATATCAATTGAGATGCACATCCAATGTCCAGTACTGCAACCTGCTGGATACTATCAGAAGTATCCTTAAACAAGATTGCCAGTTCAGTTCTGACTTTGCTATATGACAATATGAACACAATATGGTGTATGAGATCACCAACACTTCCAAGAAAACCTGCTAACTAAACCATTTCATTAACAAAGCATTAAGTAAGAAGACAAATACCACAAGTGAAAAAAAGTTAAGAGATCCTTCTCCTTCAAATCTTTGTGTTCTGTATTTCAGGAAACGGAGACATTAAAACCTAACATGCAGACCATGCAGCAGTAGCACCATACTAAATTACTGTGAACAACACGCTCATAAAGACATTATATCATAACTTGCTAATAATACCGCCAAATTTTGTTTTCACAAAACTTAACAGTCATCATCTTATTAAACTAAATTAAAAATTTATATACTTTTAAACTTTGTGCACTCTAGGAAAATGTAAGCCAACCATTTGTTCGATAGCGCTGCTCCAAAATAATAGCTTTGTTCTCTTCAAAAATCTCATCAACTGCATTTTCAATATCACCCAAAGAGAACTCAATTCCTATTGGCAAACCAAAAGAAATTAGTCTAGAGAATTACAAATTTGAAACAGTAGATAAAACAAGATTTATGTAAGGAATAATGCATTAAAAGAGACAAAAAAGAAATCAATCTCAAATTATGCCACTCCAGATGGATATTTACATATTTATTAAATTTCTTGGACTACACTGATATTATTAAAGTAGCAAAATAATTTGAGGATGATTTAAAAACTCTTTGCTTAAAATTCTGCACTACCCAAATCTCAGCCTAACTAAAAATCTTCTCTACTTCAAACTGTTTCAGGACAGGTAATCCTTGTGTCATACCAACACCACATGCCGCTTCAAAATCATAAACATTCAAGTTGTCAGAAGCAGTAGCATCAAGAAATGAAAAGGCAGCTTCTAATTGAGCAGGAGTTTTAATCTGCGCCAATAAAAACTGATTATAAAGTGGTATGCAACTTCACAAGAAGGTAACAAAAAATATATTCGACAAAGTAACTACTAACTACCAAGGCATTATCAACATAGAAATGCAAAAAATAGAAAATTAAACCTTTGATGAAACAATATATTTCAGCAATGTAGGTCGATGCACAAGAGCATTTGCAGGGAATTTTGTAGCTATCTGCCAAGGAAGAAAAAGCATTATATCTTCTCCATTCAACAACACATGCGAGAAGACAAACAACAGTCCTCACTCCTCATCCACAGTAAACTCAGCTTTAGCACATGTTCAAATTCTAAGGATAAACAACCAGACATGCAGCACCAACAAGCATCAGGCATCCCACAAGTAATGAGTTTGTGTTTCAGATGTGTATGAAGTCTGAACTATTTTCAGTGACACACAATTGAAAATGAATAAAGTCTCTAGCTGAATTTGTCATGAAAATGTGTTCAAACTATTTTCAGTGTCACACAATTAAACGGCAAATAAGGTCTTTAGCTTTCTTTTTTCAAATAGGCTTTAAAAGAAACAAGAAACCAAATATAGGTAGATTAAGGAACCAAACCACACAGGAGGAAAAGTTCATGAGCAAAAACAGGCACATCTGTCACAAAGTATTAACTTACTGTGTAAAGTAGATTTCCAGCTGACCGATCACAACCATCACTTACAGCTGCCTGAAATACAATATTCAAGATGAACAATGTAAGTCGCAACTTCCATATGCACAAAAACTTACACATTGGCATCCCTAATTTGAATCAAAGGCTTAAATCCAATACTAAATTAATTTTCTTCCAGGAGAAAAGAAAAAGAAAAAAAACGGTAAAAAACTAACTCAGTTAATAAAAAATATTCCCATTCAAAGTTTTCATTTATTACTTTCATGAAAGATGCACTACTTAAATCCACTGCAAAAGAAAAACTTAAACACGGACATTCACATGCATTCACCGATTCATAAATTGCCCTTTTCTTCCAATAACCAATTTTATTTTAATCTTCGTCGCAACCCATTACAAAACAACAAACCTAACAATAAATTAACAAAACTCCTACATCCATAAACAATAAATCACAATCAAATAATTGCTCACACAAAATAAATTACTCAAGTAAACATGCAAATACGCATACCTCGTGAATGACGGCAGTGAGATTAGCAGTGACCTTCTTATTAGCAACAGTGTTGTTTGCAGTCTTTTCATCCAAACCAATCTTCAGAAACAAATCCAAAGGCATCCCTCCTCCACTGTCACTCTCATTTTTCCCCACCATATCTTTTTTTTGCAATTGATTTTGCTATACTATTATAATATAAATGAAAAAATATAAATAGAAGTTAATTCATATCAGTATAAAAATGTGTGTGCGAGTGTGTGGGGAACTGGTCTTAAAACCCTAGCGAGTGAAAAATTGGGAGATTCTGCTTCCTAGGAATTTCCTTTTGTGACAAATGGTTCTTGCTTGGGAATCAAGGATCAGAATGGGAGAAATATGCCGTTATTTCCGAATTTGGCTGCTTGGTTTTATTTTCAGTTTCAGTTCCCACCATTTTAGGTTTTATTTTCATTTTTAATTTTAGTTTTCATTATTTTTAAATTAGTAAAAATTAATTATATAATGTAATGTAAGAATAAAAATATATTTGAATGAATTAATAAAAATATAATAATTATATCAATTTTAATAAATTTTAAATGAAGAGAGATGGAAATATAATGAAATAGAAAAAAAAAGTATATAAATTTTTTAGGGAAAGATATATAAATTATTAAAAAATATATTTTAAAAATAAAAATAAAAATAATATTAAACAAAAATAAAACCCCGTTGAAGAATTTAAAGAAAATTTATTTCATCAAGGAAGAAGAAACGGGCCAATGAGAGTGGGGATGGGCCCATTGGTTGATTTGAATTTTGAACCCGTTTACAAAATTTTTAGCAAATGGTATTGGGCCGAAACAGACAATCAACTAGCCAATAACAGGTACAGCAGTGCAATAGAAAATTAATATTTTGTGGAGTACGAAGATCCAATGTTTTTCAATAAGAGACTATTGGAAAATAGTTATAATTAAATATCAAAAAGAATTTCTTGTATTCTCCTAGAGTTTTCTATTTTTTTTTTATGTCTAGTGGTGAGTTGATATGTGAGAATTGAATTTCGAGCTGAAAAATTTAATAATCAATTCATTTTTAATTTTTTATTTTAGTCTATTTTTAATATTAGATAGATTTTGACGTGAATTCAAAATTATGGTTCACATGTGGAGAGATGAAAAGGAGAGATGGAGAAACGAAGGGATGAGTGGGTAGGGTATATATGAGTCAAGTTTGAAAAAATTTGTAGGATTGAGTTTGAGTTCAATTTCAATTTTAACATTTTGAGTTTAAGCTCGCAAGTTAAGTATCAATTGAGCTCGAGTTCAGTTTAATAAAATTTAATTATTAATATATAATAATTATTTAATATTATACATATAAAATATTTAAAAATAAAAAATAAATTATTAATATAAATAGTTGTTTAATTAATATATAGAAAGTATTTAAAATAAAATTAGTAAATTATTAATATGTAACAACTTATTTAATTTATATTTAAAAATAAAAATAAATAAATGAAAGAGCTCATGAATCAGTTCGTGAGCTTTTCAACAATTGAATTAAGACTCGAGCTCGAGTCAAGCTATCATTGCTCCAACTTGTGAGGCTCATGAGCTGGCTTGGCTCATCTTACACCCCTACGGGTTGATTTACATCCTCTATTTCAATTTTTATTTCATCTCTTATTCTATTTTATGGATATATGACACATATATTAAATATTTTTTTATAAAAATAATTAATTAAGAATCACTTACACTTGAAATATATACATCAAATTAGAATAAGAGATAAAACATGAAGTAAAATAAAAGATCCAAAATACCTATAAGAGGGACAAGAAAGAACGGCGAAAAGTCTATTTATATTGAAATAACTACAATCTGCTTGATACTATTATAAAAGTTCAAATCCAATCAAATCCAAGACTCAACATTCTTTATATGATTTGGGACGAGTATGATGTTTGCATTTAAGGTATAAAAAATTTTAAAATAATTAAATGTATCCTTAATAAATATATAAATACTATCAAAAAACCTAGAGATGGTCAATTCAAGATTCCTCTGGGTATTTTACAAAATAGATTAAAAGAAAATATTTTGTCAAAATAGAAGATAGAAAGATAAATTGGCAATTAACCATTTTAACAGGAAGATAAATATAATCAACTCTTCTAAAAGAAGCATAATTAACTCTTCTATTAAAAAAATGGTGAAGAAATTTTCATATATAGCTTACTTGAAAATAACAATTTAAAACTTCTTCATGGAGAATACATTTTGAAAATACCAATGGCATGTCCTAAGTTTCATAGACATCACCTTATTATTATTATTATTATTATTATTATTATTATTATTATTATTATTATTATTATTATTATTCCATCTAATTCATTTGGAACTTCGATTCTCAATTTTGAAATTTGTTCTTCAATCACTCAATTAGTAGTAGCAAATAGATGGGTTGGGCTGGATTGGATATGAGTTGGGTCCAAAATGGATTTGATTCAAATTGATTTTATATTTATGGGCTAAAAATAGATTGGGTTGAAACGAGTTGAGTTAGGTTTGGGTGGTTCAATACAAAAAAAAAATGTCAACTTTTTGCTAAACTCATTAATTATTATTAAATCCTTATGAATCACATAAAATCAAATCAAATTAAGTAAATTTATAATTTACTTATTATTTTATAATATTTATATTGTTTCTTTTAATGAAATAACAATTTTGCTTAATGAATAAAACATAACTCTTTTAAAATATTTTAAATTTTTAGTACAAAATGTTTATGTTGTACCTAACAAACATAAATCAATCATATTCAAACTTTTCCAGTTGCAATCAAACTTACCATAACTAAGCAAAAATTCAACTTACTCATTTTCCATTTAAGCCAAAAAAATTTGATAAACTCTTTACAATTCCATTTATACTAGATTAAGCATAAGTCCATATAACCACACTTACTGATTATCTAAAGACACGCAAACTTTCCAAACTTGTTTAAAAAACGAAAATAGTAGCATTGTTTTCAATTCAATTCAAATCCATAAAAATTGAGTTTCCATTAAAACATATATTATGTGCATCCTTTGCATGGCAACATCATACTATCAACTTCCACTTATCAACTTTAAGGTATTCTCCATCATATGATGCAACATAAATCACCAACAATATCGTCAATCATGGTTGGATATACAATAGAGAAGATATCTCAAAAGACACCCTGGTAAGAAGAAATGTAAACTTAGTGATCTTTGAATAAGAAAATTATTGAACATTTAATTAATAAAAATGAAGTGTTGACTTTAGCATGAATATGAAGTCCTGCCAATTTGTGCAACCAACTTCTCAATATCTATTGAGAGGTCTTCTTCATCTCCCTCATCTTCATAATCATAAGCTGTAATATGAAATAATAAAAGCAAATGAAATATTCAAATATATAAAGTAAATTTTTAAAGAACTTAAAAAATATGAGAATGACAATAGAAATTTTGACCTTCAAGCTAATCATGACCACACAAAATTGCTTTTGCATTCTTTAGCAGAATTGAACTGCGAAACTTTCCAATAATTCTACCACCATGGCTAAATGTAGATTCAGAAGCAACTGTGGTGATTGGAATACTCAAAACATCACGAGCCATCAAGGCTAGCTCAGGATACCTAGCACTATTTCCTCTCCAATAATCAAGAACATCAAGATTTAGAAATTGTTTCTATCAAGTAAAGTCTTGTTCAAATATAGTTCTAAATGTGATTGGCTTCTAACATTTGCACATTGACTTCTATAAGAATCAAACTCCTACAAAACATGAAACACTTAAAATTTAGTTAAAATTGACAAAGTAAAGAAGATAATGAAAACACAAAAAAAAGAATATACTTACATCCATAACAACATCCATATCATCATCACACCGACTAGTTGTAGCAACTGAAGATTGTCCACATCTTGAAGGGGATGCATGCAAGTACTCCTCAAACAATTCCTGCATTTGCTCTCTTAAGTGGCTAACTTTCTCATATGATGCAAAAGGGTCAAGTTTTTTATAACAAAACTCCACAAACTCAAGCATATAATGGGGATCAAGAATGATAGCAATGTCAGAATGGTACTATAAGACTCCCAATATTGTCGAACTTTGGTTTCATATCTCTTGCCATGCTACTTATAGCAGGATCAATACTTGCTATCTCCTCTTGTATGAACATATGAATCCTCCAAACATTATGAAAATAAAGGTTTGATGTAGGGTGTCTATGTCCAGAGAATAGCTCAGTCATATCATGAAAAGGTCTCAAAAACTTTGTGATTTTTTCCACTTGACTCCACTCTTCAAGTGATGGACACCACTTATAATTCGTATAAACAAGTTTCAGTTTTTTTTTTTTTTT
>JACGDI010005395.1:1436171-1493246 GCA_014898725.1 Jacaranda copaia
ATATATATGTATTACATATATCTAAAGGTTACAAAATCAAATTCAATTCGATGACCCGACAATAACCCACTTAAAAAAATTAGATTTAGGTTTGGGGTTTTCAGGTTTCGGTCAAATTGGATCAGACTCGAAAATGACCCGAGAAAAAAAAACAAGGTTGGATTATTTTTAGGTCAACCGCTTAACCCGAAAAAAATAAATGGGTGATCCAATAACCCAATAAACCTAACCCAACTCAACTAAACCTGACCCAACTGAAAATTTTAAGTAATTAAAATAAAATATAAATAATATATATACAAAATTCTAAATTTTGAAAATCCAATTACAATTTACAAATTTATAAATTACAATAACATTATTAACAAATAAGTAATAACACTTTCATTCTTTCAATTCAAAGATAATTGACCAAATCACCAAACATAACTCTCCTCACCTCCTACTCCAAAAAAATAGAGAAACCCCAACCTCCTCTATTGCCGTACAACGGGTAATCACCAAACATAACTCTTCTCACCTCCCACTCCAAAAAAAATAGAGAAACTCTAGCCTCCTCTGCTGCCATGCACCCCCATTACACTATTGTCACCTGCCATGCATTTCCTTCATTATTATGCCAAATTTTAGATTTTATTGTAGATCAAATTTTTACTCAATTATAATGTTGGAATTTATAACTATGAAAAATAAAATAAATAGATCAGGTTGGGTTGGGTTTATCAAGTTGTTGGGTGACCTAATTAAAAATTAGGTCAACCCAAACCTAACATGAAATTTTGTAGATCATATTAGGGTTAAGCCTTTTAGGTTTAACATCAGGTTGAGTTGGATTTGAGTTTGATATTTTTATGTTATATTCTTACCTCAACCTAACCCAAATCCACCCAACCCGTACGAATTGACACCCCTACATATATCCGGGGTGTGTGTGCATATATATTATATAATATACTCTCAAATACTTCAAATCTTGTTTCTGTTAGGATTGATTTATACTCTTTCATCGAGCTTTGAAATTAGAGCATTTGTAGACATATTAAATTTTTGATTAATTCAAAAGTTATACATGTAAAATAAATGCTAGATATTAATTTAGAATTTTTTTCTATTTGTATTTTTGGAATTTATTAAATTTAATTTCAAAAGATAAATAATTAATTTTAATTAATAATTTAATATTTATTTTATATTCAAATCAAGCATTGATACATGTCAAAAATAGAGTGTCTGCATTAATGGACCAATCAAATCAAAAGTATTTGATATTGATATTATCTTTTAATGTTTGATATTATCAAATCAAATATATATTATATTATCTCTTGATATTTGATATTATTTTATTAAAGAGATAACCTTTGAAGGAGTTCGTTCAAGTCAATCTAGAAGTGTTCCATCAAACACCTATAAAGGGGTGATTCCAGTTCATTTGATACAACACAAAAATTTTAGCAGACGAAAAAAACTTGAAAGAAGTCCAGCAATTTTGTCAAACAAATTCAAATAAATCCATGACGTTCAAGGCCATATTTTTTATGTTTGATTTAAGGCTAAGGTGCGAAGCCTTCAAATTGGTTTTGTTTTTATTTAAGGAAACCCACAACGTTCAAGGTGTTTTTCGTGGAATTTATATATTTGTGGTATTTGATTCGAGACTAAGTTGCGAAGCTATTAAATTAGCGTTATTTTTATTCGAGATCCACGACATTCAGCATGTTTTTCACGGAACTCATATATTTTTGACATTTGATTCGAGATTAAAATGTAAAACCCTCGAATTGATGTTATTTTATTCAAATCAAATTTAAAAAAGATTTACAGCATTTTTTGCGGAGCTTATTAAATTCAAGATTATATTTAGAAGGGAAGAATCAAATGATTAGATTAAAGATGAAATCCATAGTTGATTGATTGATTTTGATTTTATTTATATAATTTTTCTTGTTTTGTAATTTTTATTTTTTGCAGACAAGAAAATGTGTTGTTACAATTTGATTACATTTTGGCAAAATAAAATTATTTGCCAAAATTAACCAAACGTAGCATAGTAGTTTCGTTTAGAAGTTCAACGGAAGTATCAATTTTTTAATGATAAAAATCAGAAATAATTAATTATTTGGATTATTTGCCTTTTTTTTCTTTTCTTTTCTTTTTTGAGAAAAAGATATTGTGACGAGCCATGGTTCATAGTAGAGCTATCAATGGAGCGGATTTTAATCCGTTCGAATTCGATTTGATTATTTAGGATCTTTAACCGATAAAAGATTTGATAGATCTGATCCGATTAAAAAAGTTTAAGATTCAAAATAAATGGAGCGAATATGGATATGGCTCGATCCAATTCATTAATAAAATGTTTTATTTTATGAACAGTCATTTCGTCCATTATGGAAGAATTGGATTTGATTTGAATTGCTTTTAAATAAAACCAGTACAACGTTTATGATTCCTATGTTTTATTGGTTTTACTCTTTTTCAATGCAATAGGTTCTGTGAGTATTATGCTAAGCCCATCTCAAACATATGCGCTCATAGATAAGCCAGGTATGGTTTAATTTATTATTTATGTAACTAAGCTCGACAAATATTAGTGCTTCGATTGTTGACTCATTTGTCACTAGATCACCAACTTTCTTGATCCTTCAGTACTGGATGAGCATTGATCACATAAATGATCTTCGGATATTGTATAGACCTATATTTTCAATAATAATTGTTTGAGTTTATTTAGTGCGCCCTTTTGTAAATTGCAAGGAGGCATCCCTACCCCCAAGTAACGAGGATATTTGTCGAGTTCCTTTAATAGAGTTGTCCTACTTCTTTATGTATCCTCTACTCCTCACCTGCGTTGGTTTCCAAAATATGTACTCCTTTCGAACCTTTTCTAGAAGCACAACCCGTTTACCAAAATATAAAATTCTGCAAAATTGTTATGCATGAAGACTAAAGTTGGTCAACACCAGCGACTGAACCACACCAAATACAATCGTGATGAATAATAATAAAAGAAACAGTGAAATTTTGTCATTGGGTGAAGTTTCAACCAGAAAAGGTAAATATAAACCGCAAAACTAACTTTTCCTTAAAATTAAATAAAACTAAGAACTAGAGAGTAAAAAGTGAAAATACCAAGTCCGTGCTGGCTTGAAATTCTTTAATAGCAAGAACAAAATGCCTAGGAAACATGAATGTAACAAAGGGTCAACACGTGCACATAAAATGAACGGCCTACAATCGGTGAATAACACCCATCCCAAAATGCAAGGCATGGGCAGGGTCATCAAGAAAAAAAATCCCCACGCTTACGCAGGAAATTTTCTGACAAGGCAAACTCATTGCAATCAAGATTTCTCCTTGATTAAATGCCTTCTGATCTTGATTTCAGAACAAGATGTTGGTATCTGAAGTAGTTCCCAAATCCAAGAAGAGAAAAAAGAACAAAAAAAGGTTGTTTCGTGAATTTCACATTCACAGCGATAGGGTCGTCTAGAAGTCAATTCGGGTCAGTTTATTTTCTTACTCCAGTGGGTCAAGTAGTTCCGGTCGACAGTATTAGAGTATCTGGAAAATTTGACTTCCAGACAAACCCGGAGCACATAAGAGCAACGAAGATGAAAGTTTATATGCCTTTTTCCTATTTCAAAGTGATAAGAAACAACATAGATGAAACAAGAATCACAGCCCACAAGCCTCAATAAAATAGAACATTTCAAGGATCAGAAAATCATCCCGTTACAGCGAGCACTTAAAGGCAGAGGACTGAAATTTTAACAGTCTCAAAGTAGATGAAAAATTACCTCTGACTGGCTCTCAACCTAATCAAAGATGCAAATGGAGACAAATCACCAGTAAACAAACGATGATCCCATAATCCAATTTCCCAATTTCCCTTAAGGAATTCAACAACCCAATTTCCCTTGCAAATGCCATTAATCAAATCAAGACAGAAGATATGAATGTATATGTTTTTGCACTCAGAATTCTGATGACAGCTAGAAAACAGATATCTCACAAACAAACATAATGCAGAAATCACTGCAGCAAATTTCCGAGAATCCTGTACTAAAACGACAGCCTTTAACTGATCAACTAAGATCAGAGGATCAAGAATTGTCTCAAATTAAAGCCATCATCACCATATAGCCAAGAAACGCATTTGGCCGTGGTAGATAAAGCACCAAATGCATAATTGAGAAGAACAATAATGGGGTCTATTGAATAGGAAAAAACACTAAGTATTGCTGTTAGTTAGAAATGAGAATTATGAAACTTTGGTATCATAAAGCATAATGTTCAATTTCAAAAGAAAGAAAGAAAAACCTCCCACCAACCTTTCCACTATGTCAACTTTATTCCCATGAACAAAAACATGTATATGAACAATTGTAATCAGGAAAAAAACAAAAAAATATTATTCCCAAAGCAACTAACCCTTTTCTTCTACACCACATTTTACCAGAGGAACTTCCAAGTTCCAACACTTTGTTCATATTCTAAATTCACAATGCTGGAGCTAAATTAGTCCATTCTTTCAAGGAGAAATAAGGCCACTTCCAACTCCATTTATAGAAACTGCACATTAAAACATCAATTCAACACTCAGCTTAGAAAGAAAAAGGATTATATCAAAAATATGATAACAAGTAGAGAAATCAGAAGCGAAGATTTCACCTCTTTCTTGTCATGGAGCAGCTTCAGGAACTTTGTACATATCTGGTGTAACTTCAGTCAGCCACAATCCAGGAAATAAAGTCTGCCGAAAATCCACGAAAATGCGAGAAGAGAATCAATAGAACAGTGATTTACACAAATCAAAGGATCAGATAAACCAAAAACCAAATCTCAGATTGCTCAAAAGAAATTGCACATAAGGGATTTGAATTTTCATATATACTTACATCCAATTGTTTCTGAACAACCTTAGCTCTCTTCTTTGGTCTGCGCGGCGGCCGGTGACCAACCATCGCAAAGAAATCCTCTTCGATATCTCTTTTTGAAAGCGGTACTGAAAACTTCGCCCGCTCCTTTTTCTCCCCACTCGCCACCATCCCGCTGCCGTCACTCCTATGCATCGGCGACTTGTTGGCTGCCGCCGTTCGCATCTGGTAAAATCCAGAATTGGGCCTCGGCGCATCCACCCTCAAACCCTTTCCGCTGCCTCCATCGCTCCCGCCAGCAGCGGCGGTAGCACCACCGTTTCTACCGGAGACAAACCCACTCACAGGCATCTTACACGCAGCTCGCCTCGTCCTCAAGTTCCACGGACGGGATGTCTCCCCTTCTGCCGACGCCGCCGCGGGCGGCTGAGGTGGCTGAGGCACAAGCGGCGGAGAAATAGAAACCTCGCCTTCCTCGAGACCATCTTTAAAAATCGCGTCTTTCATTTTATCCGCCGCCGTCTGGAGATCGAACATCACTTTCTCCCTCATAGCGGCAATTCCATCATCGTCGTCATCGCTGAATCTACGGCCACCGTCGGGCGCAAGTGGCGGAGTAGGATCCACTTTGGGGGATCCATGCACAAACTCAGAAGACGAGTCTTTATCTCTTTCTCTGTCTCTGTCTCTGGTGGTGCGGCGCTGCTGGATTGGGTTGTGGTGTTGGTGATGATGATCAGAAGAACCCCAGTTGTTGGTGGTGAAGCGGTGTTGGGGCGAGATTTGGCCGTTGGAGTTGACCTTCATGCAGCGGAGGAATCGCTGATTGCCCCACCGCAAACCACACGGCAACGTGAAATTGTGCAACGCCTTCGATCTTTCTGTCCCCATAGCCATATCCCTTCATTCACAATCTCATATACACACTCTAAAACCAAAGCTGAATCTGTGCTTTTCTTGCAAAATTTAATGGGGCAGAGAATTATTGAATCGGAGAAGAAAAAGATTAGGAAGCAGAGAAGATTTGTCTTGCTGTGCTTTTGTCTTTCTTTTTTCTGTTTGGTTTTGGACCTTTTGGTGTTATTATGGGAAAATCGCCGGGAAGGAGAGGAGTGAGTTTTATATAAACGGAGGTCGAGGGGGTGTTTCGGACTTTTCACCTTGCGAGTCTGTTCTTAACGTTCGGGTTTCATTTTGAGCTGGGCGTGCTAAGATGCGCCAAGCGCGGGCAGAGAGCTGCGCTTGCCTCGCCTCGTAGTCAAGAGTTGACAAACACGACTTCTGTAAAAGCACGTTTTTTATTTTCGTAGCTTTGATTTTAGCTCCCAGAGATTGGCTTGAAGGGGCTGCTTGTTTTTCTCCCAACGACGCCGTCTGTGGTTTTTGCCTATAATTTGCATTTTTCAGGATTGGCTTGTTGCGACAGTCAGTCATGAAATTGCTGCCTTCAAAAACTGAAAACTTGGGCTATATTTGGTTAAATTCTCCCATAACAAAGTTATTATGGAAGAATGTAATTACATATATGCTTTTCTTTTTCTTTTTTTTTTCAAAATGGATTTCAAAATATTCAAATTGTCCTTATAATTTAATTGGCAAATGATCAAAAATCTATATTCTTTACATCACAATTATTACCAATCAAACATATATATATTTATATATTACGACATTTTATTACTATATAATAATAAATACTACTAAAATTCATTTACACCTTTAAAACTCAATAAAAAGGTATTGATTTGACTGCTACAATAAAATTTGTTTCATTTCAAAACATAATCAAACATATCAAAATTTTCCAAAATAATTTTCTTACTATTTTTAAATTATAAACAAACATATATCACATTCCCCAATACAAAATTCACATTCTCCAACCCACTCCTAAAACTCATTCTTTCAAAATATATAATCCAAAACACATAATTTGTAAACAAACATTATCTTGATTATTTTTATTTTTCTATTATTTGGGGCACTGAAATGTATTTTTTGCTTGCTTTTAATACAAATGTCAATTATTTTTATTTTTATTTTTATAATCATTAATTTCAAACCTAAACGCATATGTAATCAAGGTAGGACCCACATTTTAATATTTAATATAATATTTAAGTACACATATGAACTAACCTAAATTCACTAGGTAATAATATAAAATTTTTATCTTTTTACAAATGGGTCCCATAACAAATTAGATAAATTTCTCAACCCAATATAATCTAATGGCAGGATAAAAAGAAAGAGATCTTATATTGAAAAGATTTTATTACTATTTAGTATGGGACGGGAGTCATTTACCTTTGATTTCATCTACTGGATTTGATTTCTCATCTAAATAACCTAATTTTTAAATTATTTAACATAAAGTACTAAATTATAAAAATCAAATACATTGGAGTTTTACATTAAAATTGATATATTAAGAGGGGGGGCAATTAAATGCATTGGAAATATTCAAAGAAGGGCAACTCATACAAATTCTTCATAGTTTTCCATGAAAAATTGTATTAGTTTTGAAAGATCAATAGTGGTTATTTATGGACCCACACGAATTAGAGAAGATACCACCTCCATGGCCTCTATTTAAGGCCAATGAGATCTTAATCTTATTCTACTTATAAGGTTGAGACTTCAAGATTATTTGATTAATAAAAAGGCCTTGAAGGCTGTCTCAATAAAATTAATAATCTAAAGAAAAACATAAAAATAAGGTCTTTAATATATAATAAAAAATTAACTTTCTAATACAGATATTTTTTTAATATCATTTCATATTTTATAGAAAAAAATTCTTATATAAAATATTATTATTTAAATTTTATTCTCTGACTTTTTTGAGATGCAAATTATTAACAATACTTTTATAATTAATTTCATCCAACTTCCTTTTTCAATTGATAGTGCATAGTTAGTCCATTTTATTTTTCTTAAAACGTTAACAAATTTTATCATTTCAATTTTAAAAAAGTTATTTTGGAAAAATAAATAAATTTAAGAAATAAACCTTGATTTATAATAAAAGAGAATTAACGTTAATATTATTTAGTGATTAGTATCGAAAAAGAATGAATGAGATAGGATTTTGATACGTAAAAGAATAAGAATTAAAAGAATAGTGGAGAATTAGGAACATCAAAAATAATAAAATTTAAATTTATATTTTTAATTAATTATTTGTTGTAAATTTTTGTAGACCTAAATTGTTTGAAAAAGAAAACATACATATGATGCTTCTACACTAAAGACCTAATTTTTTTACGCCTATAATGTAATATGCATATGTGCTTCTGCGCTCACGTGCGTGCTCACCTTATAATTTTAGTTTTAAAGCCTAGAATATAGAAGAAAATACATATAGGAGACTTTAAAATTTTGGAGATCTAACGCAAACGCCTTTTTTTATTAAAGATAGAGCCACCCCGGCCTTGGATTTAACTTTTTTAGAAAAATTATTTGAATGTTTGATTTGTAGTCATTGATTATATTGAGTTAAATCTTGATACGTTGATATAATATACAATATAATCAATAGATTTTTTCTCTCAACAAAAAATATTTACGATTTGCTTTGTTTTTTTCTAATTTTTTAGGGAAATTATATATTTAAATAATTTAAATTATCTATTTTAATATATATCTCATCTCCTATTATATTTGTGCGTATAAATATTGAGTATATTTAATTAATAATTAATTATTTTTATCAAATATATTTAATATATATTTAAGATGAAATAGAAAATAAAATATATATTAAAATAAAAAATACAGTATGATACTTAAGTCCCAAGTTTTCATTTTGCAACGGTTTGGCTTTGGGTGCAAACCTTGGCGATGGGAATATGCCCAGATGCGAGAACCTTGCTTCTATCACGTACGTGGGCATCCTCTCTTTGGCCAAAAATTATAAATAAATAAAATAAGAGAATCTCCTTGCCTTCTTGTTTAAACCACCTCATTTACTTATTTAATGTTAAAGGGGCACAGAATTACAAAGCATAAAAAGAGATAACCTTTGTTAGGCAAATATAAAGTCAAAATTTTCAAAATTTGTTTTTCTTGTTCTTGAGTTTTACTTTATGTTTGAATCTTGAATTTTAGTAAAGTAATATATTTTTTTAACTTTTTAAATGATATATTTCGTACATTTATTTTCTTTTTCCTCACTGAATTTCTTAATCCAAGAACTTAGATTGTGTTGCTAATTATTAAGAGGTGCGCATAGGTAGTTACTTGAGTTAGTAATTTTTGCACACTTGATATATGTGCTAAAATTGTTATAGTATAAAGAAAGTAAAATAATTAATTACTTTTTTATATATTAATATAATTTTAATATTTTCAATGCATTCATTTGAATTTTTAGGATATAAAAGGAAAAAAATTAAGATAAAATAAAATAATAGAAAAATAATAACTGGAGAGAAAAGAAAACAAAAGGAAAAAAAAAAGCTATATTGTCATTATTTTTTTGAAATTAAAGCTAATTATGCCAACTTATAAAATAATATGCCACTAACATCCTCACTTGTTTTATACAGTACTAGCAATTTTGGTGCATTCTATATGTGTGCAATAACATTTATAACATGAAATAAATGAAAATTTTTATTTTTTTTCTATATCGCACTATTTTTAATAATTTTAATATTGTTTTTTAAATTTTTACATAAATAAAATAAGTTGTGATCAAATAGTATAATGAGTATAGAGTGGATGTATTGTAAATCATAATTATTATAAAAATTATAATTATGAAAATTAAAAATAAAAATAAGAACATTTTGAACACATAACTCATACACTCAAAAAAAATTGATATTTTATTAACGGATTACAGCTTATCATCGTACACTCACTCAACATAAATTCTCATGTCCAGACCAACATGCTATAGAAAACCAAAATAAGTTCACATGGGCAAAATTGAAAATACAAAACAACCAAAAATTGGAATAAAAATATTGCCAACTGTCAACATTCAATTTATAATAAGCTGAGAGCATCTTTTCACAAGACTGTCACACATTACAAATGATAACAAAAAAGATTATGTAGCTTACATAAATATGTAATTATTAAAATTTGACTAAATACTAAAGCAATGTTTGATATGTTATTTGTGTGATTTTAATATGTGTTTTGAGATAATGAATATTGAAGGTGATATTGGAAAATGTGAAAGTTGTGTTAGGGAATATAATAGATTTTGGTTATATTTTGAGAATTAGTTAAAAATTAGTTTTGAAGAGTTTTGATATATTTATTTATATTTTGAGGGAAACCATTATATATATAATGTAGCAATCAAATTAATGATTTGCTGTTAGATTTTTGGAGTGAAAATGAAGTTGAATGATTTTTTTATTATTAGAATAATAATAAAATATATACGATATATATAATATGTATGTATATATTAAAAAATGGAAAAGTTTTAAAAATAATGAAAGATATGAGAGGTTATTTTGAAAAAAGTTTTTTAAATATTTTAAAAGAAAAAAATGAATATATATTTACAAAATTATTTGGAGAAAACATTACCAAACATTTCCTAAATTTTGATAGTTTTAAAATTCTTAAATGTGTTAGATGGAATTTGAAACCATACATTGTCGGTGAATATTCACCGAACTGATTTGTACTTGGTCAAGTTTATATAATGTATAATATTTGAAGAATGTCCATTGAGTGCAATAATTACTCAATCTTATTTTTTGATATGTAATGATTTTATAATATAAAAAATATTCTATTTAATTGGTAAACATTCAATGACTATGTTGACTTCCAAGTTCATCTAATTTAATTAAAATAATTCAAATATATATATATATATATAAGTTTTCTCCCGACGTACATATGTTCCTGAAAAAAACTTTATTAATTGATTAATAGTCATGTTAAATAATACAGAAAGATCACATTATATATATATATATATATATTTTTAAAAACGTTTAGAATATATTTTATTTTTAATTCTTAATTTTAAACTATGAAACTATGGATTATATATATTTTTAAAAAAAATGCAATTCAATCTTAAAATGATGTGTGTGTATAAATATCCAATATTGTAATTAAGATAATCTTGCACGCTATCTTAATCTATCTTTTTGATTAAGAAAGCCCACATATTATGATGATTGTCTATTAGATTTCTTAATGTATTTTCTAAAGTTTTAATATAATTTTTTCAGTATTTCAATGAGCAAAAATGAATAGCCCACGTAATCTCTAGCACAAAATTATAATGTTCTAAATAAATAATTTTTGTAACCAAACAATATTTTATAGATTTTTTATTTTTAAAAAGACTGGCATATGAACTCATTAATGAACCCTAAAAAGCTATTGTAACAAAAAAATTTAGTTTTGAAATTTTAAGATTAACTAATTGCATCAATTCAGTATTCATACTCATGATTATAGTACATTCTCTTTCCCAACTAATGTAATTGTAATTGGAGCAAATATTTTACTTATTTGAATTTTTATGTATTCTTTTTGTATTCTGTTGCAAATATATTGTTTGACTTAATATTATGTCAAAAATGAAAGAGATAGATATTGGATAATATTTATAATAAAATAAATACAGTGTGAAGTATTTTTGGGAAATAATTAAATATAAATGTAAAAGTGAAAAGTACTAAAAAAAAAAATTACACTTGCTGATATACAAATTTAAATGAATAAGAATCAAATGATATATATATTTCAATATCGATTCATTAGTAATTATTATATGGTATATGAACACTGTGGTACATCTCCAAACATAAACTTTAATATAGTCTTTCAACATAATCTCATATGAAAGTATCGTTCTCGTTGTAATTTAAATTATAATTTTCTGGTTTGTATATTAATAATTTAAGAAATTTAAATAATACAGATAGTGTACGTGCACTTTCATACTATGTGTGAAAAAAAAAAAAATTTAGAAACATTTTGAAATCATCATGGTTGTTGACGTCACTGCAGTAATCATCATTTAATTGAATTAGTTTACTTAATCGATTTTTAGTTATGATTTAAGAACCCACTTGCTACAAGACATAGTGCGATGGGCCCCGCCTGCCTCGTGTGCATAATTATTTGTTGGAGGAGTTATTTATTTTAGGTGATTAATTTCAATACATTAATGGGCACAATGTCTGGGCCAGTCACAATCAGGGAATTTAGTTGTTGAAATATCAAAACTTGTTGATTACTATTATTGTCTTGATGTGGATCTATGTCCTTTTAATTTTTTATCTAAATTTGTTATTCTAAAATTCAAAACAAAATATTAAAATAACTTTCTTTTTTATATATATAGCATTTCCACCCTCATCAATCTTGTAAAGATTATGTATTAATAAAATAATAGGAACGTTCAATTTATAAATCAAGCAGATTACGTATTAAGTTATAAAATGAGTTATGGCCCATGAAACAAATTTTTTTTATTCTAATCACATGGGCTGAGCTGATTTTATAAACTCAATGCATGTATAGTTGGACTCTCGATTTAATTAAAAAAATATTCATAATTCAAAATAAGATATGATTTTTAATTTAAAGAAAACTTGACTCTTAATGTAAGTTATATTGAAAAATTATCTAAAAAAAAATTTACAAGTCAAAGTCTTTTGTCTAATGCAGAATAATCTCCAAAAAAATTTGAGTTCGTTAAAGAAAACTTGATAGTTATTCATTTATGCACAATATTATATTATGTTATCTTTTAATGATTATATTCTAATTTAAAGATGGGAGGATGTTTCTTGGATTTTTACCCGGCATTTCTAACTAAATTTTATAAAATCAAGTATTCTCATGATGAGAATTTTTTATGTAGGAAATTTTGAACATACATTGGGGGTCGTTGCACGTTTTGTGCACCATCTGTCTGCAGCAACTTGGACGCAAAATATTATATATGATAGGGAAATGGAAAAAAATTTTACTATCAACAAAAGGCAAATTTAGAAGTTCAAGACAAGTGGACGAGCATTTTGAATTCTTTATTTAATTTATTTTTTATTATTTATTTGATTATATATATACAATAAGTGTATATGATTCACAGTTACATATTTTTTTAAAAAAAATATTTAATATATTTAATATTTTTTTATCTGTAAAATAATAAATTAAATATTAACTTAAATATAGAATTTAATTGGTTGAATTGGCCCCTTGGTCAAGGCAAAATCCATAGGGCTAATTAATTTGATTGGATTTTTAAATTATCTTATGATTATTTATTATATTATAATTTATATAATTTTTTATCATTATGATATAGTTTGATTTAGACTTGTAAATGAATAAGATAACAAGTAGGATATTATCCTGCACAGGCTTAAAATGTTATGCCCATATCCATACTCATATTTATTAAAGATAATGTAATTAGTATAAATAGGGTCTATACCTATAAATTACCCACTTACATACTTATTATTTTATACTTAAATATAATTTATGAATCTAAAAATTATTTACAGAAATTAAATTTATATTAATAATAAACTTTTTATACGTAAAAATTACAAATGTATGAATGAACAGTAACAACTAAATAATTTTTTGATTCAAAAATTAAATAAAATTAATAAAGTTAATTATTGGGATAATAGTTTTTTTTTAAAAAAAATGGAATAGAATAGCAACAGTTGAACATTTTTCATTAATAAAATTGATAGTACAATAAATATTTTTTATAAAAACAATTAATAAAACTAATTTGCTAATGAATAAAGTTTATTAATATAGAATTTAACTGTTTTTATAAAATTAAATATAGAAAATTTTTTTGCTTTTAAACCATTTTTATTAAATATATATTTTATTAACTATTTTTTTAATTATATTAATTTAATTAACAAAAAATTTTAACTAATAATTATATTAATAAGAATTTAACTATTATATTAATAAAATAGTTTACTTAATTAGCAAAAAATTAACTAATTTAAATTTAATGATTAAATTAAAATAAATATAAAAATTTTTTTTAATTTTTTGTTATCATATGCCAAATAATACTTTTAGTAAATATTGAGAAAATTAATAAATACATTAAAAAACATAAGTCCAATGGACTAGACCCATTGGGTCTTGGATAGGGTGGAGTAGGTTAGTGTTTCATCTTTTTGGTTATTTTAGGATATGGTAGAATATATGATATTTTTATTCGAGTATTTTAAGGTATCGGTACGGCTAAGGTGATACCATACCCATTTATAGGCTTAATTTTGCTAGCACGATCAATAAACCCATGGGAGTGGCAGGTTAAATTATCATGGAATTGCATAAATAAACAAAATTTTAGTATTAATGTGAATCTAAATGTTTATTATCACTCTAACCAAATGAATGTAACCATACCTTATCATCTAAATCAAATTAGCCAATATAATATTGTTTAGCACTTACCTTGGGATTTTGCAAACTTTATAAAGGTTTTCCTTTTTCTTTCCTTTCCTTTCCTTTTCTTTTCTTGTCCCCCACCCACTTTTCCTTTTCTATTCTATTTTGCACTTGTTTAGTGTTGATTTTGCCTTGAAATTTGGGGCTTAATTGACAAAGAACGGAAGAAATGGAGCAAATCGAAGTGAAGCGGTCAAAATGGGCACAAGGAGCACACCTTAGCATGTGTTGGCAAGATGCCACGTGCCAAGGTACAAGGATGTGCATGCCAAGGTGTGCATCAGGACAAGAAACAAGGAAAAACATGCCTTATGCGCCTGGGCGCTAGGGAACAGTAACTTTGTGCAGGGACGCAAACTTTCTACCTAGTTTCAATTTTCTTGGCACAAAGCAAAATTTTTACACACCTTGGTGCGCGGCGCAAGTCAAGTTGGATTTGGACTTTACTTTTTGGGTATTTAATCAGTTTCTTTTGGGATAAATTACAATAGACCATACATGAGTGACTCTAAATTGCTTTTGAAATAGTTTCTTGAGATGGTGTTTAGAAATGAGGGTGTTCGGTGTTCACGTGAGAATATTGTACTTGTTATCTTAATTTGAGATCACTAATTTTTTTTTTGTTGGGTGGATTAAGTACATCGTCAAACCACGTTAAACCTTGTTGTTCTTCATTAAATTACTTTACTATTACATCTCAATTTTATCATCTGATCCAACTAGGTTACAACAAACTAATATCAAATCCAGGTTGATTAAATGTCAGCCATGAAGTATGAGGTAGAGAACTTCGATGGAAAGAATGATTTTGGGCTATGGAAGATGAAGGTCTACGCCATCCTGTGTCAACAAAGTTTATAAAGAGAGTTAAAAGGCAAAGATTCCTTGCTGAAAATGGTGACAGACAAGGAGAAGGACGAGTTTATGGTGAAGGCTTATGGTACTCTAGTGTTATCATTGACAAAAAATGTACTAAGAGAGATTGCCACAGAAAGTACACTAGAGGGACTATGGTCAAAGCTAGAGTCTCTATATGACAAAGTGCTTGACAAATCAGTTGTATTTGAAACAGTGGTTATACGCATTGAGGATGAAAGAAGGTACATATATTACTCAGTATATTGATTATTTCAATAAAGCAATTCTGGATTTTGCTAGTATAGATGTTAAAATTGAAGATGAAGATCAAGCATTGATTCTCTTGTGTTCTCTACTCAAATTTTTTGAGCACTTGGTCACTACTTTGTTGTATGGATGAGAAACAATTTTAATAAAGGATGTGAAGGCGTCATTGAATACCAACCAATTTAGAAAACATGTCATGGGCAGTAATAATGATGAACGTGAGGAAGGATTGGTGGCAAAGGGGAGACCGAGAGAAAGGAAAAAAGTAGAGGCCAATCGAAGTCTCAAACCAAGCTTAGAAATGATGACAAGTGTTTTAGGTGTGGTGGAAAGGGGCGTTGGAAACGAAATTGTCTAGATCGAGGAAAGGCTAAGGTTGCAATCGAAACTTCTGATCATAAATGGAATGATGTTGCAGGAATGTTGAAGATGAGTTTGATGGTGGACTTGTTCTCAACATTTACAGAGAGTTTACTAAACACTGAGTGGATTTTGGATAGTGGCTGCTTCTACTATATGTGCCCACGTGAAGACTGGTTTACCATTTATTAGAAATATGATGGTGTTAAAGTACTTATGGAAAAAAATGCTTCATGCAGGGATGTAGGAATTGGCTCAATGAGTATCAGAATACACAATAGCATAGTGAGGACCTTAACTAATGTGTGTCATGTTTTAGATCTAAAGAAAAATCTTATTTCGTAGGGTACTCTGGACAAGAACGATTGTAAGTAAAGAGCAAGAGAGAGAGTTTTGTGGGTTTTCAAGGGTGCACTGCTTATCATGAAGGGAGACAAAAGGAATGGCCTTTACATTTTGTAGGGTAGCACAATTTCTAGTATCGCAATGGTTTCTTCATCAGTTTATGTTACTACGAGATTATGGCATATGTGACTTGGGCATATGAGTAAGAGAGAGATGTCAGAATTAAGCAAATTAGGCTTGCTTTGTGTAGAGAAGATTGGAGAGCTAGATTTCTACGAGCAATGTGTGCTTGGAAAGTAACACAAGGTGAAATTCGGCGCTGAGGTTCACAGGACCAAGGACACCTTAGATTACATTCACTTAAATCTTTTCAAAGGGAGGTGCTAAGTACATGCTGACATTCATTGATGATTTCTCATAAAGAGTATGGGTATACATGCTAAAGTATAAGGATGAGGTGTTTGTCAACTTCAAGTAATGGAAAACTTTGATAAAGATACAGATAGGAAAGAAAATCAAGCGCTTGAGGATTAACAATGGATTGGAGTTTTACAACAAGGAATTTCAGGAATTCTGCGATAAGGAAGGAATTATGAGGCATCGCACGGTTGTACATACACCATAGCAGAATGGAGTAGCAAAATGGATGAACAGGACTATCTTGGAGAGACTTAGATGTAGGCTCATTAACGTTGGATTGTTCAAATATTTTTAGGCAGAAGCAATTAACACTGCATGTTATTTGGTAATTAGGTCACCATCAACTACTTTGGACTATAAGACACCAAGGAAAGTTTGGTTTGGGTTTCTTGCTGATTACTCAAATTTGAGAGTATTTGGGTGCCCAACCTATGCTTATGTTTGTGATGGAAAGCTTGAGCCAAGGGCTAGAAAATGCATATTCCTAGGCTATGTAGATAGAGTAAAGGGTTATCGTTTGTAGTATAATGATGACAAGGACTCTATGATGATTATCAGCAAAGATGTGACATTTGATGAGTTTGCGAGGATAAAGAAGGTGGAGTAGCCTAAAAGCAGTCAATAGGGCATTAATGAGAAGGTGGATATTGAAATTGATACTCCACAAGTTTCAAAGGGGAAACAAAAAGTGGTAGATGAAGTTGGTGAGAGCGTATTATTACCATACCAATAGCAGGAAAACAATTCACCACAAAACTATCATTTGCCTCGCCATAGAGAAGAGGTAGATCAAACTACCACAACGATTTGCATTTTCAAATCTGAAAGCTTTACATCGAGTCAATCGAGGAGTTTGTAGGAGATGATCCACTCCTATACAAAGAGGCAATTTCCAGGCTAAATTCTAATAAATGGATTGCAACTATGAGCGAAGAGATTGAGTTTTTACACAAGAATAGTACATGGAAACTGGTTAATGTACCAAAATGATATAAGATTGTAGGTTGCAAATGGAGTTACAAAAAAGAAAGGGATTCCCAGGGTTGAAGATGCTAGATATAAGGCGTAATTGGTTGCTAAGGGCTTTACTCAAAGAGAGGGAGTTGACTTTCATGAGGTATTCTCTCTAGTTGTAAAACATACTTCCATTTGTATTTTACTTGCCATGGTTACTTTGTTTGATATGGAGTTTGAGCAGATGAATGTGAAAACAACATTTCTGCATGATGAGTTGGAAAAATAAATCTACATGAGTTAACCTAAAGGATTTGTTGTTTCCAAGAAAGAAAAACAAGCATGTCTTTTGAAGTAGTCTTTATATGGCTTAAAATAGTCTCCCAAATAGTGGTGTAAAAGGTTTGATGCATTTATTTCCAATATAGGCTATACTAGAAGTAATTTTGATTATTTCGTATATCATAGAAAATATAGCAGTAGCCTTTTCATATATTTGATGTTGTACGTTGATGATATGTTGATTGCCTCTAGAAACATATTTGAGATCAATATTTTAAAAACTCAGTTAAGTGAAGAATTTGAGATGAAGGATTTAGGCAATGCAAAGAATATTTTGGGCAAGGAGATCATCCGAGACAAACAAGCAGGATTGTTGTACTTGTTTCAACAACATTACATTGAGAAAGTACTGGAGGATTTTGGGATGGATAAGTTTAAGCCAGTTATAGCTCATTTCAGTATTTATCAGATGATTCACTGAGTATTAAGGAGGACAGAGAAGTAAGATTGTTGTACTTGTCTCAACAGCACTACAATGAAAAAGTACTGGAGCGTTTTTAGGATGGATAAGTCTAAGCCAGTTAGTACATCAGTTGTAGCTCATTTCAGGCTCTCATCAGATGATTCACTGAGTATTGAGGATGAGGTAGAGCACATGTCTAATGTGTTGTATGCTAGTATAATAGGTAGCTTGATGTATGCCATGGTGTACATTAGGTCAAATATTTCACATGCAGTTATTGTTGTGAGCAGGTACATGCACAAGTCGAGAAAGACATATTGGCAGACTATTAAATGGATCATAAGGTATCTGAGAGATTCTGTAAATAGATGTTTGAAGTATAGTCAATAAAATTCTACTGCTAGGATTATTGGCTATATGGATGTGGATTATGTAGGAGATTTGGACAGCATAACGTCTATGACGGGTATGTGTTTTGTGTTTCAAGTTTTATGGTTAGCTAGAAAGCGACTTTGCAATTACCAATTGCATTATCCACAACAAAAGCTGAATACATGGTTTTGCTGAAGGCGTGAAGGAAAACATTTGGCTAAAGGGGCTAATTGAGGATATGGTTATGGATTCTAAGATCACTTCAATATTTTGTGGCAGTTAGAGTGCCATACACTTTTCAAAGAATCAAGCTTTTCATGAGAGAACAAAACACATTGATGTGAGGTATCACTTTGTCTGGGATATGGTGTCTCAAGGTGTCATTTTAGTTGATAAGGTCGGGACCAAAGATAATTCGGCCAACATGTTGACTAAGACTATTCTAGAAATCAAATTCAAGCATTGCTTAGATTTGGTTAATATTTGCAGACTTAGATGACAGGTCATTTTTGGGGCAAGGACAAAGAAGAATGATAGTGAATTTCAAGTCAAGGTGGAGAATTATTGACTTTGCCTTGAAATTCAGGGCTTAATTGACAAATAATGAAAGAAATGGAGCAAATTGGAGTGAAGAGGTCGAAATGAGCACAAGGAGCACACCCCGATGTGCATTGGTAGGACACCACATGCTAAGGTGAGCAGCAAGATGAGAAACAAGAAAAACCATGCCTCATGCGCCCCAGCACAAGTTTTTTGCACCGCGATGCACAGCTAATAGCACCCCCAGTGCAAACTTTCTACTTAGTTTCAATTTTCTTAGCACAAGGAAAATTTGTGTGTATCGGAGCGCAAGTCATGTGCGGTGCAAGTCAAGTTGGATTTGGACTTTACCTTCGCGAGTATTTAATCAGTTTCTTCTGGGACAAATTATAATAAACTATACACAAGTGATTTTAAACTACTTTTGAAATAGTTTCTTGAGATGGTGTTTAAAACAAGGGTGTTTGGTGTTCACGTGAGATTGTGGGACACGAATACTGTACTTGTTATCTTGATTTGATATCAATAAAATTCTTTTCTTTATCGAGTAGATTAAGCACATCACCAAACCACATTAAATCTTATTGTCCTTCATCGAATTACTTTTCTATTACATCTCAATTTTATTATTTGATCCAACTGAGTTACAACATTTAGATTGAGGTATCAAAAGTGTTTTGAGAGGTACCGTTGGAGACATTTTTATCTACGGGTAGTTTAAATTGAACCTTGCATATTATGATGTTTTGTTTGTTTAGTTTACAATTTTCAATCATAAAAGGAAAATATTATAATAAATTAACAAAAATTTTATGAAATAAATAAATAAAAATATTGAAAAATTAGCTATATTTTCTTTCAACTTTTCTTTGGGCTTTTCCCCCCTTTCTACTTCACTAACAGACGAACAAGAGAAAATGGTTTTTTTCTTTTTTCTTTTTATTTCTTTCTTTCTTTCTCTTCTTTTTTTCCCCCTGTTATCTTTCCTTTCCACTTTAAATCCCTTAAACCAAATTAAAAACAAAAAACAAAACAAAATAAAATAAAATAAATTGCAAGCATGTTATAAATCTTACAATTGGATTGTGGATTTTGAATTTCATTAAGAAAAATATTAACTTATTTTTTTGTTATACTTCAGATGTGTAACTTTATGCTTTATCTTTTATCTCAATATTTTTATATTCTCACTAAATTTATTGAGTCAAATATAATATAAATATTTTGAGACTTGAAGTTGCATGGAAAAATAAATTCCTTTATCCATCTCATGCAAAACACAACTATCACACGTTTGAATGCACAAATGAGCAACACCATAGTAATCTTCTTTCTTTTTCTATTTTCTTTTATTAAAAATGATATAATTGGATCCTCAATCAACTCGAACACTATTATAATAGACTTATCACTCATCGAATTAAAATTATAAATCCTCTAATTAAGATAGTATTTGACTATAGATCTCGAGGCATCGATGTTCACATTAAAAATATTTATTCTTAACTTTGTCCTAATTTCTTGCATTTATTTTCAATTTAAATTAGTTATTTTCAGGGGGGGAAATAGCAAATTGAGATATGTCATAGCACTTTGGATCGAGTCATAGTTTTCTTACGCTCCTACCAAATAAAAATGATTATATGATCATTAATGGTCTTGGATTAAATTATTATTGTAGTCGGATTAGTTTAGTCATCTGATTCCATAAGAAGACATTTCTTCGACCAGCAGTAGAGGTATCCTTGTTTACGCATCAAATGCCAAACAATCAATTAAAGATAGAATGTCCCAAGACGAAGAAACCACAACTGGATAACGGTATCCCTTGTAGTTCATAACTTAGAAACAGGACAAGGGATTATGGGGGTTACCAAACATGGCATTCCAATGTCGTGGCTCCACAACCTAACAATACCTTTTCTAGATCTAGATGGATAGTATATTAATATAAAACTAATATATATATATATATATATATTTAAAACTTTTTATTTTTATTTTTATTTTATTTTATTTTTTTAATTTTTGAGGCTATCACCTAAATATATGGTTTTGAAAGACATCATTAATGCAATCTATAGCTTAATAGAATCAATTTTCCTTGTTCATAATGACAAAATTATGACTCAACTTATGATGGGGCAATCATTTCACACAAACAATTAGATCTTAAATAACTAGTTAAATATTAAATACTCAAATAAGACATTTTAAGTTACCAGGGGTTGATGAATGCAATTTTCACATGCATAAAAATATTTTTCAGTCGCTCAAAATTTATGCATGAAATGATTTGAATTATTAAGCAAATTTAAGATTGTCTTAAATGTTTGGTGTGATAAAAAAAATAATAATAATGAAGGATGAAGTTTTTATAAAATGAATTTGCGGGTTCGCGAATTTTGCAAAAATTGCACTTGTAATTTTATTGAATGATGATTTCTAAAGGATATTTTATTTGAAATATTGATAAAGTTAATATTCAAATTATTATTTTTATTCTAAAATTTCAATTTATCCTTCAATTTATATTTTAAATTTTTGTTGTTGGAATATTAAGGGGTAAATTATGTAAAAAATAAAAATAATTTAATTTTAAACCCAAAACATTATTTCTTTTCATAGATAATGATATGTTTTTCAAAAAAAAATTTGGCCACTGCTGTTCATTCTAATCAATCTTGTTCTCCATCGCAATTGGATAATGAAAATGACCCATTCTATATAGACTATAATAATTGTCAAATATTAGTAGTATTTTAACATATAACAAAAATAAATTGACGCGTCACACCGTTGTGCATCAAAAACTTGTCATATCATTCAAAAGAATCTAGCCAGACTTGGTAAAAACCATGAGCATCTCGTAAAGGGAACCATATTTCCTCTTCAAAAATTTAAAATAGTTCATCTGAGATTTGAAACTCAGACAAAGCTGTGTGTTAACGGCTACTTGGTGATCCCCCATAGGATTTGTCCAAATGCCCACCGACCCTAAACCTTTTTACAGCCTAGCTCCCCTGCACATATTCCCCCCACACTTAAACCTTTTCTGCACCAACAAAATGTGCAGCAAAAGCCCCACAGAAAAATCACTTTCTCAACCTCAAAAAGTTTAGATTGCAAACAGGCAAACATTCTTTCCCACTACAATGCCCGAGAAAAAATCAGCCCTCCTCCAGAAAGTTTCCAATCTACTAAAAATCTCCATTTTCTTGGCCAAACTGAAGAAACCCGTGATCCCGAAGCTCGTATTTCTGAAGAAAACGAGGAAGCTGAGAAAGTTTAAGCTGCTCAAACAGTACAATCATTTTAGTTACTATGGGAAGGAATACGAGTTTTCTCCTTCAAACACGCCTTTGATTCGGTTTCAGAGAAAGGCCCAAAGTGGGAGAGTTAATTCCAGAAAACTTTATTCCAATTTTTTCTTCATCTCCAAGTGTTTGGGAAGGGTGAGAGATGAAGAACAACAGGGGATTCACTGTTGGGAAGTAGGAATATTGGAGCAGCCATTGGCGGTGGGCAGAGAACTGAGTATTGATTTATCGAATTCGTGGAGCGAAGAAGAAGATGATTCCGTGGACGAGAGGGCTGAGATTTTCACTCGGAGGTTTTACGAAGAGATGAGAAGGCAGAGACAGGATTCAATATCTCACCTGCTGGAAATGTGATTACTTTATTATTCTAGGCTTCGTAAAAGATGACAATTGACAAGAAAACAATGTTTTGTTCTTTTTTCTTCAATGGGATTTTTTCATTCTTTTGTTTTTACTTGTTTTTGGGATTTTTCTACTGTTTTAAACAACTATTGCTGCCTTTTTCTTTTTTTCGTTCCCTTTGTTTTTTTTGTTTCCTCTGGTTTTTTTTTGGGTCCGTGGAAAAGATTCATGTAAGCATGCTTTGAAATTAATATCATGAATTTGTTTCTCATCTATATATGATATAGCGGGATAACATGAAAATTATTATTTAATTATAATTATTTATTTTGCCATCGATAGCATCCATTAAGTGGTCATAACTAAAAGATGATAAGAAGTAATGTTTTAAATTGTCATAATAAGTATATATTGAATATATATTAGAATTTGCCAAAAATAATATTTGTTATCACTAATATAATTAATTATAAATAATAATAATTGAAACACAATTTTTATCAATATTAAATTTGTAAAACTTTTTAAATAAAATATTTTTTATCATTTAATATAATTAATAACAATTTTTGCTTGCTCATTTAGTGCATAATCATTAGTTTTTATTTTTTATTTTGCCGCATGTGTTGATTTTGGAATTCAAAGTTCTGCATTTGTAGCTTGTTACCTTGATCTAATTTTTATTTTTATATTTTTGGGATCATGTTCCTTGATCTAATTCAGTTCAAACTTCAACGAAAACCTTTAGATTTTCTCTTATATTCACACTTACATTACTATTTTGGTCCATAACCAAATACCCAATTTGTGGGGTTGGCTGACTTACCATTTTCTTTTATAAACGCAATGTTGGATAAACTGATTTGATTTTTTTTAAAATAATATTTTACTAATAACAAATAACATAACAATATTATAGTAATATTATAGTTTGAAAGTTTAATTAGTTTGAAAATTATCACACTAAATTAAATAAAATATTAGGTAATTTAACTTAATTTTTTTTTTAGCAATTTGTACATTTAAATGTGAATAGAAACATTGAGTTATATATGTACATGATTCTATTTAATCCGGTTTAGATTGAATTTGGATCTTCAGCCCAATTATTCTTGATGGTGGATGGCACCGGTCCAATACAAGGACTGAAACCATAAAATTTTAATTTATGATAAAAAGAATTCAAATTAGGTTTCTATATACATAATTCATTTATTTTTTCAATAATTTGAATTCAAACTTTATATGTATAAGTGTAAATACGATATCATTGAATTAGTTGATCACTCAACATATTTTTTTGTTTGTATACATATACATCAAAAATTCGTTAGATTCAAAATATCAACCTCATACTTTATATATGAAATTTATAATATTGGGTCAAATGGCCACTTGACATCACTCGGCATTCAATATGTTTAACAATTTATTTATCTTATTTTAACATTAAATTTTTAATGGATTAACCAAGTATATATTATTATTTGAAATTTACATTTTTAACACTAGCAGTCAAGCTCGCTGTCCCTGCATGTTTAAACATATTTTATTAATTAAATGTAAAAAAAATTAAACTTACAAATTGATGAGGTTGAAAGTCATTTATAGTGAAAATGTACTGTTTAAGGTAGATTCGATCAGAGAGGTCAAATAATCCAATTGATATTCTTCTTGAGGTTTGAGATTTGCAATAGCAACACACGTTAAATTAGTCGAGGTGCCCCCGACTAAGGCACACCGACACTCAAGTTAGTTCTGTTCGAGGTATGATAATCAAACAGAATATTGAGAGTTTATAGTATATTTGACATTACTTGGAGTATGGTTGGCTATGAGGTATTTATAGCCTTCTCCTGGTATGTGATTTGTCAAAGGTGCCCCTATTAGGTGCCTTGGGCTTTAGTCTTTGCCAGGGGGGTTGATGGTCGTTTCAGATCTTGGTATTGCTCTAGATGGCTCCATCTCCTATTTTTTAGGGTGAACAGTACCTTTGGTAGGCGCCTTTCTATCAAATGTGGTGGCAAAGTTGGTGGCAGCGGCTGTACCAGCTGTCATGCGCCATTAATACAGAGGCATACTGCCTGTCAAAGTAATAAATACGGCGTGAATCCGAGTCAATGCCAGAGTGAATCATGAGGTTGATATCAATCAAACAGACCTAGCTAGTCGATCATGGAGATGGTAGAATATGCCCCAAATGGATTAAGCTTCCTATCGAGTGCGGTCGGTAACAGTATATTCGACCAAATAATGGTTGTTGAATGGCTTAACCCAGAACTGATGTTGGGTTTGTTGGGCTAAATGGGTCTATTGGGCTATCCCATATCACAAATAGTACAATTGAATATATCACAATATACATCATACTAAATAATAACACACAATGTTGATTTTCAATATAACAAAATACTATGAAATTGATAGTAAAAAATTCAAAAAAAAAAGCAATATAGAACATACAGTAATTTGAATGACAAAATAAATGATAATTATTTAAACCTAGAAATTAAACAAATGGAAATTATTTAAACTCAAAATTTTACTATTATTTAAATCCTTCAACCCATTGAATAAAAACAAAAGTTGAATAATAGAATATTTATATTTTAACAGACATGGCATTGAAATGTCATTCACATGAAGATGTAAAGAATCCACTCTTAATGATGAAAAATTGAATGTGGTTCGTCCAACATTTCAATTCAATTAGAACTATAACTCTAATTTTGTTGGATGTTAATATTACAATCTTGAGAGCAAATTTAGATATTCAAATATTAAAAATATTGAAATAACTTCCATGCGTGAGTGTAAAAGCCTTCCTTTTTATAATAGTATAGTATAGATATATAGGTAGTAGAACTCAAAAGAGAGGAAAAAGGAAAAAATGAAAAAAATAATATACAAAGTAGTGCATACATTAATATATAGAACTAATTTTCCCTAGTTGATTTTGACGCAAGATATAACTTCTAAGTTCACCAAAAGTGATATCTACGTCTCAACCATAGAACGGGTGCCTTCTTATCTGTGCCACGATGTAGCTTGAGTAATGACACAACCAAAAGCACACCAAGAGCAAATTCTGCAACAGCACCACGCCAATTTGAATGCCTATGAAATGTGTTGGATAAGGGAAATTTTTTCAATTTTTTTTTCTTTTATTTTCTACTAACGTGCAATGAATAGAAACAATGTTAATGCTTGAACAAGAATTAATTTTTGAAGAATGAAGTAATTGTCATGGTGGCTTTCGTTTGAGGTATCAGATAGAAGCAGGAATAGAAATTAGATCAAGGAAACTACTGAAATGCTTGTCTCGCAGACAACCAAAATTCTCTTCTATGTTTCTCTGCAATGTGGTACTTCTAGACATGCATTAGTCTAAGATTCCAACGATAGCATTAAGATTGTCTCCCGTGAATCTTTTGGTGGTTTTACATTCATGTAAATGAGCCTAGCTGAGGATAGTTTACTTTGTCATGTTGAATCATAAGGCTATAACAATTAGTCAGCTGTGAAAAAATTCTAAGACATGAAAAATAGTTGTGAAAACCACTCAAATTTGATTGGGGTTTTTAGGCAAAGTTGATTGAAGAAAGCATCGGACTGAAAATGGGTTTACGCTTACCAATGATTGATTCGGGCCGAGAAGGGTTGGAACAGGCTAGCTAAACACAGGGTATGTCAGAACATCCACTGTGTAACCTATCTAAATAGTTGAACTGATCTTGTGTTGTGTTAGTTGATTTTCTCATATGTACTCTTTACCCCCACTATTTTCTGACAGAAAACTAACAAAAAATCAATTCAAAAAAATATGATTAATTTATGGTCGATTGGCATTTCATGCATGCTTACCCATCTCTTTGCTGTGGTTTGAATAATTCATTAATGAGGAGCGGTTTAGTGGTCAAGGGCTCTAATCAAACTTCTATACACTAATATAAAATTACTATAATCAACAAATTAATTTGATTGTGCTCACCCAAAAAAAAAAAAATCGAAAGTGAAATAAATTTTTGAAAGGAAAATTAAGCACACATAACTGTATATAGAATAGTGGATATAGTGATGCGGTCCACTACTTCGATTGAATTTTATTTTGCAATGGAAATTCAATCACCACGAAAGAGTTGAGTTTTCAAGTATATAGAAAAGTTCAAATTTGAAGAATGTGGGTTGTGAAAGTGGAAAATTTAAGAACGTAGGTTGTGGTTAAGTGTTATATTACTATTATATTCTAATTTTGAAATTCATATTTGAGATATAAGAAGGGTAAATTTGAAACTTTAAAAATTTGGTACGAGAATTATCAAGATTCTACAATAATATTCAATTTTAACTCTCATCAAACATTCAAAGTAATAACTTACCAAAAAAATAAAGGATAAATTTGTAAATCTCTTCAAACAACTTCCACTATAGAAAAGAAAGCTAGGCTCCTTTTTATATTAGTATAGATAAAGATTAATTTTTTCAAAAATATAAAATTCTAAGACTACCTTGAAACAGACAAAATCGGAAATGCAATAGAAAGAGAAATCTAGTCTAAGAAAAACATTATGCAAGTGTGCTCAAAATTGTAGGAACCTGTAAGGCTATTGAGTATTAAATGGAGTAATAAAGGTGAGATGTAGAAAAATATAATGGGGGATTCCATCCGTCTCCTTTCCGTAGTAAATTTACGAGAAAATTCTCCGGTTATCGACGGAGTAATAAAAGTAAGATGTTAAAATATATATATATATATACATATTTACAAATATAATTGGGATTCGATCAGTCCTTTCCGTTACAAGAAGATTCAGATTCTTCTTCTGTTATCAATGCAATAACTGTCTCTACCTCTCGCACTTGTAAACAAGCAAACGCTAGGGTTTTGTTTTGACACATAAAGAAAGCAAAACCTCTAATAAAAATCTTCCGATCCATCAAGGCCATATTTTTCCCCTTCGTCTTTGGTTAATTGCGGTATAAATGGCGAAGAGAAGGCCGGAATTTCAAGTCTACAGTAGCATGACGAGGCAGAAAGAAATATTTAAGCCCAGAGTGGAGGGCAGAGTCGGAAAGTACATTTGCGGCGTCACCTCATATGACCTCAGCCATATTGGACACGCACGTGCATACGTGGCGTACGACGTTCTCTACAGGTTTTCACTTTTAGACGTTTCTATTGGGATTTGAGCGTTTGATTCTATTGAAAAATAGGTGAAACTGTTGGTTTTGATTATTTCATGTGGAAAATTGTGGTGTTCTTCTACGATGGAATTGAATGGAACGCTGGTGTTCATTGATATGAATTTGTGCGTTTTTGCGTATTCCTGAATTGTAACCTTTCACTTGTGAGGTTTCTAGCCTTCGTAGCTAGCACCTGGTCTAGTTGCATACCTTGAGGTTATGTAGTTGGAATAGATTGATACAAATTTACTTGTGTATCTATACTTTGAGTTCTTTCGAAGGTAAGATTTTTGGGTACTTAATGGAAATATACAAACGTATAGATAGTCAGAGGGTATAAGTGGCGAGCCTGTTGAATTGGGGCAAGATTTGTTATGGGATATACTAATTATATGACATTGGAAAACGAGGCTACACTCTTGTGTTTTTCCATTGAGTCAGTAATTTGAATCATAGTTTTAGCAGGGATTAGCTCCTGATAAGGGCATGTTGAACTTGATAGAGCTTGAATTTTTAGTTTTTGTGATTGACCGTAATTTACAGATGTGAGTAATCCGGGGTACAATTTGGTAGCTTTTGGGCTGGTGATTTGAATTACAGCAATTTCTTCCATTGGATTGTTTCAATTAGGATTTGTTATTTATAAATGAAAAACAGTTAGTGCCATAATATGGGGCATGATTATCTCTGCTAAAAGGCAAGTTAGAATATTTTATCTTATAGCTTTAATTTGCATAACATAAATAGATATTGAAAGACTTGCACTCCGTAAGCAATCTATGTGTTGATTTCTTCTATTGTTTATGCCATTGGGTAGTGTTGCTTTGGCATTATCCACCTACTTATTCTGTCTGAAATGTGTTTTTTTGAAATTTGATGTTGCAGATATCTGAAATATTTGGGTTATGAAGTTGTTTATGTCCGCAATTTCACTGATGTAGATGACAAGGCGAGGTGTCGCTAATGCAATTAAAGATCTATGAAAAAGCTCAATATTTTAATAGAAGCTAGTACTATGAAGTAGGCTCATAAATGATATATATTTCAGGTTTCATCTCAAAAGCAGAAAATCAACATCCAAAATAATAATAAATGAGGAAAAAAGATGGTAGTTGCTAAAAAGAAAGGATCTGGTATACATAGGCATGATGATGGAAACTTACTGAAATGTGAGAAAGGAATCTATTTAACATTTTTATTAATCTAAGTTGGAATAGAGGAACGTGTATTGATTTCCCAGTAATGTCAAATTGCAAGGCCTTTTCTTATCAGAGTATGTATTTTAAAGTTCAATATTGTGCTGGTTGATACATATTCATGCACATTGTGGCAATAATAGAGTTACTATTTTTGTATGCATGTGTGTTCATGTTAGATTGCTGGATGAATGTGGTACAATGGGCAGCAATTTTGGTAGTATAAATGGGGTGTCTTTTGTTATAGTTGGCTTTGTGTCAGAAAAGATTATGTAAATCTGATTGATTTTAGTCAATTGTGCTATGTCGCCATGACATGCATTGTCGAGAAGTAATTGTTTCAGTTTAAATTTATATTTGACGCAAGGATTTAGGCAGAGTAGTTCAAACAATTCCACTATTGGGAGGTCTTCAGTTCCATCATAATGATTAAAAAATATCTCACAATAATTGCTCAAGGATTTGAAACCCATAATACCTCAAAATTATTTAAACAATTGCTATGATTTGTTATTATGGATTTGAAATTCTTAGCTCCCTTTTCAATTTGAAGCACACTTTCTCTATGGCTGTGGTAGGGCGTCTCTTTTAGTCCTTGATGTTGAATATTATGTTCCTTCTGCTTATGATAAGAAATCATACTCCCACGACTGCCCAATTAAATGGTACTTTTTTGAGAGGACAGAAGCTGAAGAGTTCCCCACCAATTGTTAAGAAACCAACGTTCATATCAACTCCATTCGTTTAATTTGTTCCAATATCTTCTTTAGCCTGTTTCTTCATCATTTGGAACTTGTTTATGAGTTAAATAGTAAATCACATGAATCTTTCCTTTCTCTCAAATTCATCTTCAAATATTAATTAGGTTTATTTACCAGTAATTGTATTGCCTTGGGAGTGGTACTTGCGTATACCATATTAGATGGTCATGTGAATCATATCTAGTTGACCTGATAATGTTACAATTGAGCTGGGGTTATTGTTATTCATAGATTGAAAATTTAGAGACATTTGAACCATACTACAAAGTACAACCACTGTTGGTTCCAGTCTAGAGAGGTTATTGGGTCTGTAGGTAGTAATCATTCTATACTGCACACTAAACCTGGCAAAGTTTCTTAATATCTTTAACTTGGTTGCTGATGTTGTTGCCTTTATTTTTAACCAATCTAATCTGCCAAAATGATTGAAGGCAAATAACTGGTGGTGCTTTTTTTGGATTTTCAACATTACTTAGATCAGCTTATTTGATGTTCTGAGCTATGAATTCTTCAGATTATTTGATGAGCAAATGAGGTTGGGGAGGATCCAAAATCGAGTGGTAGATTTTGCCAAGAGTTTCTTAGTGACATGGCTGATCTTCAATGCCTTCTCCCCACCCACCAGTCACGTGTTACTGATCAAATGGAGCAAATCAAGGACATGATAGCTAAGGTTATTGCTTGCATGGATTTTCTTCCATTTTGAATAATCATCAGGATATTTTCAAATCATGCACTTAAAGTTGTTTCTCTTTATGGGTCTGTGCATTCTGATGTTTGTAGATCCAAGCATGAGTATCTTTAAAGCCTGTGGCATAAGTCGATGCAAAACTCTTTTTTTCTTTCTTTCGTACAAATCAATATTTCTTTTCTGTTTGATATGTAAAGATTAGTATTTAGCTTACTGTAGTAATAAGACATCTTGACAAGTGTTTTATTTAATGTAATGATATGGTAATTTAATTACTATTGGAATATGATCTCATTTTTCTTCTTACTCTTTCTTAATTGTGGTGATGATGTGCAGTGTTATCCTTCTAGAACCTTATGAGAAGTAAGAAAGAGAGTTTCTTTTCTGCTTTCCTTTCTTATCAGTTCTCTCTTGTCAATTTGGATCTCATTGTTGCAGATTATCAGCAATGGTTTTGCTTATGCTGTTGATGGCGATGTTTACTTCTCGGTTGATGCTTTCCCATATTATGGTATTCTATAGGGAAGGAAGTTAGAAGATAACAGAGCTGGGGAACGAGTTGCTGTTGATGAGAGGAAGCGAAATCCTGCAGATTTCGCCTTGTGGAAGGTGAAAATTTGAAATTTTACAATTTGAACTTTCATTATATGACTCTTGATGCCTCAGTTGAATGTTCCATTTTCTTTTTTGTTTCTCTGTACAGGCTGCAAAGCCTGGCAAACCATTATGGGACATCCCCTGCGGTCCTGGGAGACCAGGATGGCATATAGAATGCAGCGCCATGAGTGCTTACTACCTGACACATTCATTTGATATTCATGGTGGTGGGATGGATCTGATATTTCCCCATCATGAAAATGAGATTGCTCAGAGTTGTGCCGCTTGCTCAGAGAGCAAAATTATTTACTGGATACATAATGGTTTTGTTACAGCGAACGACGAAAAAATGTCTAAATCACTTGGTAACTTCTTCACTATTCGTGAGGTAAAAGATGCAACTGATTGTTGCCTTATGCTCGATATTTCAGGACTCATTTCTTTTGCTTTTGTGTGGGTGCGCGCATGTGTATGTGCATGTTTTCTTCTTCTTCTTTTTTCTTCTTCATCATCTTCTTCTTTTTCTGCAGGTTACGAAATTATACCCTCCACTTGCATTGAGGCATTTTCTGTTGGGAACTCATTACCATTCCCCTGTTAATTATTCAATTTCACAGATAGAAATTGCTTCAGAAGCTGTTTTCTATGTATATCAGGTGAAAAACATGTTAATTTCTTTCATGGAATGTTTATTGAATTCTGTTAACTCTTTGGGAAAATGCATATGGGTTTTCTGTCTCTATGCTTCGCTCATGCATCTCAGGCGTTGCCTCCATTTTGCTCATCATGATTATTGCTTGAGTTGATGACTGGGTAACTGGAGTGTGGTTTTCATGTGGCTACTCAGTTCCTTGGCTTTTATATGTTGTTTTATTCTTTGGTGTCCTTTAACCTAGCAGAACTTGATTGTGGTGTCTGTATATTATATCTTGACTGATACTTTTATCTTTATAGACTAATAACTCTTTTGAAGCTTATGACATTGTTGATGTCGTATGCTGTATGCATAACGAAGTTTATGAACAAAAATAGTTAGGGATGGTGGGTTTTCATACCAAAAACAATTTGACAATCGTTTTAGTAAGGTGTTCTGTTACAAAGATGAAATTGAAGAGGATGGTTGGAAAAATATATTATATTATGTACCCGAGATCCTTGGTTCCTTCTTGTGTCATTCATCTTAGTGATATCCATTATCATCATGCATGGTTATGTATTTAATTGTCAATAATTGCCACCCCCCTAAGCCAAGCTAAACCATGCAGTTTGAGGTGGGGCAACCACCAGTTTCCCTAATGATATGGGAGGATTGATGCACACAAGCATAGCTCAGCCGGTTTTAGCACTGCTTATCACGCTTGCTCTTTCCTGGGATATAGTCCAGCTATTCCAAGATCTAGCTATTTACATCTCATTTCTCACCATCTTCTATATGAGAGCTAATATTTCTGTTACATTAGACAAGAGGATATTGTTAATGGTGCACAGTTTTTTATTGCTTATGTTGTCATCGACAGACTTTGCAAGATTGTGACGATGCTTTGTCGGGATTGATGGACGAGATCGGAGTAAATGGAAAAACTGTCCGTATCTGCCCTGCTGCCCAAGAATGCATCAGCAAGCTGCATGATGAGTTCGAGACAAAATTGGCAGATGATTTGCACACACCCTTTATACTGAATGCTTATCTTCAGGAAGCTTTGAGATTTATGAATAGTTCCATAAACATGCTCAAGGCAGGAATCTACAGAAAATAGTCTCTTTTCATTCTTATTTTTATCCTTCTTTTGTTATTCTTGAGATGCTTGTTCCTTATGTTTTCCAGAAGAAGCAGCAAAAGCAACAGCAATTATCTATCGTTAAGTCCCTTATTGATCTACAGAAGGAAGTCAAACAAGTCTTGGATGTTCTCGGATTACTTTCCAGTTCAAGTTATGCTGAGGTACGATTTAACATTCTTCTGTTTTCACCAGCAACACTATTCACAACTCTAACGTAATAGTTTTTCACATTGGACACTCTTCTGTATAGGTTCTGCAACAACTGAAAGATAAAGCTTTGAAAAGGGCAGGGTTGACTGAAGACAATGTTTTGCATTCAATAGAAGAAAGAACATTGGCCAGGAAAAACAAAGAGTTCTCAAAAAGTGATCAGATCAGGAGCGATCTTGCTGCTAAGGGAATTGCCTTAATGGACGTGGGAAAGGAAACAGTTTGGAGGCCTTGTGTCCCTGTGCAACAAGAACAGCCAAGTCTACCGGCACAACACAATAAGCCTGCACTTCCGGCTCAACAAGAAAACCCTCCTCCTGTGCTAGCTGAAGATGGCCAGTCAGTTGTATCAGCTGACTAATAGCAGTATGCAGCTCTCCCACATAGGCTTGTGAACTAGGCAAGTTACAGCACATATAGTAATTTTTTAGCCCCTTTTAACTTATTGAAATTTCTTACTGTCAGCGAGTCTATGGGAAATTTTTGGTGCCTTTGAAGCCTCTTCTAGTTTAGATAAACTCATCAACTTATTGGTAATAGAATACGAGTAAAATGTAGAACAAATTTGCTGACTGAAATTTTATTTCCACAATTTAATTATTAAATCCTTCTTCTCCATTATACATATCCGTGGGCCAACCCATGTAAGTAAGGTTTTGCCAACTGGGCCAGTACCGCGTACGAAAGTTGAAGCTCTAAAAGTGGGTCCCTACTTGGGCAACTTGCAAAAACTTGCTGCCAGGTACAACAACTAGAACAAATTCAACAAGAAACTATACTCGTGACCACCATATCATTTTCACTCACATGCGCGCGTACAAAACATATTGTACTATTCAAAATAATATTTTGGGGATGGTGGGAGATAATTTAAGTTTAATTACTTCTGTATAAACTATTTTCTATTTATTATTTTAAATACAATTGAAGGCTAGCTAATTATTTAATAAACTTAGCGCTTGATAAAATTTGGGATCATATTAATGACATTTGATTTTAAAGGAGGTTATTGTGCTGTAAAGGGACGGATCCTTAATCTAATTTAAAATTTAGGGGGCTATTTGAAATTTTATTGGTAGAAATAGAATAATTAATATCAACTTCAATAGGACGAGGAAAGATATAAAATAATACCTTCCAGCTGGTTGATATATTCATGCATATAAGCCAAAAAAGCAGGGGAAATTGATCAAGTGCAGTAATTAATTAACATGATAGATATAGCCTGGGGGTTAGTGGAAAAGCGACTTTTAAATGAGTGCCAACTAATTAAAATATTTTAATCGATTGGAGTTATAAATTTCCTCTCAATTTCTCAGTATCATCTGCCAAATTCTACATGTGAGCTTTTGTTGCAATTGCAAAAAGCATAATGGGGCGGCTCAATTCAATAAGTACTTTGATTGTTATTTGATTCAAAGAGAGAAACATACACATGAACATGATGCATAGAATAGCTATAAAAAGGAGCATATCATCATGGGAGAGGGTAGGCCTAATTAGTTTAATGGGATCATCTCAAGTCTCCTAGGAATCTTTTCCATTATTAATGGCAAAATTTACTCCAAACACAAAAGTTTCTTTGGTCCCTCAAATGTCAATCATAATCAAGTGACACATGAAAAATGGTAATGAGAATTTGTGGAACAAACCATGTGGGTGGCTGGCTGGCTGGCTGGCTTCGCTTCATTCCTTCCAACAATATTAGCCATCATTAATAATTTGATGTTGTCTTGAAGCCTCATCCCATCTCTTCCTATTCATCCCACATAAATCAACAACAGTACATCAATGCAATTTTCCCATTAATGATTAAATGACAAGAGATAGTTGGAAAATAGATTATTTTTTTTTTTAAAAAGCTATGTAAGAAGAACTAGCCTTCATTTACAATTAATTTGGTTGTCTGTCCAGACAAGTAGAATTTTTAATGAAATTCAAATTAATGAGATCCAATACTATATTTATTTTGTGAGTAGTCATTCTATTTAGAATGCATATCGTCATTGTTAGATTAATGATAAATTTACTTGAAATGCATGATTAACTTAAATTGAGTAATGAATGCTCATAAAATTCTTACAAAGAAATTAAGGTATGTATTATGAAAAATGAATCATGGGCCATGAAGAGGGATGGGCATTCATGACATGGAAAATGATTGGCTCACTTTGAGGAAACTATCTTGCTCTCACTCACCAAATGTGTTTACAGCACCAGACAAATCTAACCTCCTTAATTAGAATTTTCAGCATATGAATGGTCCCTTCGGCTTTTACTTCTAAATTTGTACATAGGAACTACATTGGAAGATGACTTCTCCAAGTCCCACCCCACATAAAAGATTGTTGTGTGGGGTGGGGCTTTTGATTGATTGGATGGAGTGGCTGTCTACCTACATCAATTCAATGCACTGATGAAGGGAAAGCACAGGGCCCCAACCAACAGCTAGAAATTTTTTGTATCAGGCAAAGTTGTTGGAATTTGATTGATCTAATTTTCTTGGTTTTGCCTTATGGCAACCACTTTTAGGCTTTGTAATGATCTTATTTTTATAATTATTACATTCATATACAGATGTCAAAAAGCTATTTGGGAAGAAGAAATATATATATATATATATATTTAATTTCAAGTGCATAAGTTTTCAAATCTATGACTGTGCTGCAACTCCTTTTTTTTCACAAAGATGGACTCATTGTCATCAAAAACTTCAAAAGACAAGAAAAGCATCCAATCCAAACTAATCCCTAGTTGTTTATTCTCTAGTGTGTTCCTTGATAGTAACTTTAACTCCTTAGGACCCCACACCCGTCATTACTTGGTTTTGTGATCATTAGTAATTGATCATATACTCAATTATATAATTAATTACCACTGGAAATCCTAAACATTTCTCTAAGGGCTATGAAAAATTGATTTTTTTTTTCTTCTTTAATAGAACCATTGCTATTTCTCAGGTATGCCACATGAAACTTAAATTTACAAATAATCTATTTACATATGTAAAATCTACTATCAAATTATTTAGTTGTCCCTCTAAATTTGTATTACATGTCATCACTTTTGTCTTAGTTTCACATATAATCAGAAATTACACTTTTATTCTAGTCCAAATGTTGCTGCTATTTATAAATCTTAAAACAAAACCATATGTAATTAAAAACTATAATAATAAATTTCTATTGTCTACGACTCTTACCTAAAATATCACATAATTTTTTGAATTAACATGACATCTAAACCAACTTTAGGAAATTTTAAGAAATACTTCGATCACTTTCATAGAAGAGAAGTCCAAAGCCATCAAGAAGAGGCATGCAAAACGCCGACTTGGGAACATATATAAAAAACTAACAATTTTAAGTCTCACTTTGCACCGAAAAGAAGGTGCCCATATATATGAACATTCTATCATCTCACTTTTGACCATTTTTTCACCTTTTCCACTTAACTTATGAGCAGCTTTAATTCAGGTGCTTATATATATATATATATATATATATATATATATATCTTGAAATGCATTATCTTGTTTTGTTGCTCACACGTAAGCTTCCTCTTACAGAGAGCCCATTGGTTGGTGCCGCTATTGCCCATGCACAACTTCAACTTGTTAATATAATCCAATTTCTTTCCCTATAATTCCAATCTTGTGTCTTCTCTTTCAAGTAGTTTCTTTCTTTCTTTTTTTTAATTATTATCATTTTGAATTGCACATATCTTTTTTATTAATTGGATTTTTTTTTTTTTTGGTCATAACTCGTTTGAGCTGCATTTTAGAATGCTGCAGAAGTTATAAGTGATTATTAAATCTTACCTTATATTGAACAAGTTTGGGGTTTTAAAATAGTCTATTTTTATTTTTCATCTATTGATACGTCCTTTTATAATAAGTAAACAGCCCATCTTGTATGTACACATACATGCAGGACAATAACGCAGAAAGATAAATATTTTATATTTGATAATAAATTTGAGCTTCGTTAATAAAATAATACAGTCGTAATGTAAGAATATTAACCTTGTTCTCTCCTAATTATGTCGTACAAGTTTGGGCAGCTAACCAGTTAAGTATTATAAATGAACTGGTGAATATAAAAACATATGTAGTCCAACGAAGATTTCAAAAAACCTGGAAAGGTAATTAAAAGGAACTAGACTGCACGTGAATGGTCCCACATTACTCATGCAAACTATATTTGTTTCAAATGTGAAGATTGCGCATATGTGGCACCAGACAGACTAAAAACGGGTCGGTTAAGAATTGTTGAGGGAATCTAGCTACAACTGCTATCATTGGCTCCTCCATCCAGCTCCTTAGAGACACATGCTTTTCAATTAGAAGAATGTGTTGTTGGAAGTGGGATTGAGAAATATGAATTATATTTGATTTTATTTTGGAATTAATTAAAAATTATTTTGAGAGAAAATTATATGTTGGATTTTATTTTGAGATGAGTCATTTCATATTGTAAATATTGAATTAGTATATCTCTTGTTGAGTTAGCAGGGTAAAAGTATAATTTTGTATTATTTTTTTAATATGTGTAGTTGCAATGCATTTGAGATATATATATATATATATATATATATGTATATGTGATTATTAATTTAATTTTTTGGAAAAGTAAATTAGGGTTGGTGGGATGGGAACGTTTAAAGATAATTTATTGTGCATTTTGGAGTGTGGTCTTGAGAAATTCACCATCACATTTAGTATTATATATATTTTTCGATTGAAAAACATCCTGAAAAAATAGTACTAAACAAAGCTTAACCTTAAAAAAATTCAAATTCATGGGCTCACATGTTAAAGTACTTCTTCACTAGACCAAGATCCAGGGGTTAAACTTAAGATTTGTATATCCATACAAGAGGGAAGAACAAATTTGGTAATCTATAGATTATCAACTTGGCAGTACTATAGATTGGAAATTTTGAAAGATTTATGAAATCCTAATACAAATAATAAATGGGGTGAATCTTTTTGTTCCCCTAAACTAAAAGCAATTGCCAAAATATAGGTCTCCATAAATTCGAAATACCATTTATAAGGTTAATGCTTGCTAAGTTGAAGATCAAGATGCTGGTGATTTTACCTTATGTTTATTCTCTAAGTTTAAAATTATCCTTTTCACACTATTTTTTGTTATTTTCCAAATGATGGTTCCACTCAAACTAGCATCCTGATTATTAATCATGTCAAATCCGACAACTTTAATTGATTTGATTTAAATTATTCATTTTATACATTACAAAAAATTAGATATAAACTACGATCAATTAGTAGTTGATGCTAAAAATTCATAGTTTTGACTATAAAATTGTCCTTGTTAAGTTCGAAACTGATGCTCTTGCAGTTAACCCTCACAACAATTAATCCATAACTGATAATTCTTTTTTTTTTATAAATATATTAATTTTTCTACGAATAATGCATAAGTAATCTGTTATACTTCAAACGTATAATACTATGAATTGATCATTTATAATTTTTGTTGATTATAATTAAAAAAAAATTACATTTACTACAAAAATTCATAGCTGTAATTTGTAGCTATGGCTATGGCTACAAAACTAATTTCATAACAGATGCTTAGTTTATTGGTAGTGATATCATAAAGCTAAGACAATTATATTAAAGTTTTAATGTTTGCAAATAAGTTTGAAATTGAGAAACAAATTATGTTCATGTTTTCTTAGTTTAAGGGGAAAATTAATATTTTATCAAGAAGATATTTTCATATAATGGAGGGCGGCAAAATAAAATCCTATAATGGTTATACCTCCTTTATTATATGTACTTGGAGAAAAGTGGCCAAATTTTTAATAAGCTTCAAATCTAAGTCGTATCTTATTCCTAATCATGAAAGTCATTGCTAATCACTACTTAACTACAACTATATGCATCCCCATTAAATTTGAACAATAATTTTAGTACGTACCTAAAGTCATTTACACGTTCAAATATTGTCTGGCTTTAACCATTTCTTTGCTTGGGCATATACTCTTGGGACAACCTAGTCATTTTATATTCACAAAAAAGAAAAATAAAAAAAATTGGATGTACATCTCCACGTACGACAAATAATTTACAAAGTCGTCGAATCCAGAAATTCCGACTGAAATATCATAACATAAGCCATGCATGTGAGAAATTTTCCCTTGAGAAAAAAATAATTTAAATAAATCTGAAAATGTACAAAATCCGACTTGGGAGGAACCGGCGGCGGCTTCCTAGCTAAGCTGATTAGTCAAATCTAATAGTTTGAAAAACTTACGGCGCGGCTGGGGCTAGGCTTAGGTGTAAATCGAGCCCAAATCCATCGTCGAAACTTGGGCCGTCATCCACTCTTGAAAATCTACTCAAAGAAGGCCCATCTAATCTTCCACTATGGGCCTTGACGGGTTGTTGAGGCCCAATAGTCATCAGCGTAGATTCCCCCACACTGCCGGCATAGGATAGGGTCCCTATACCCCTCCCGCCAGTCGAAGCAGGGAAGACACAGCCGTGCGACACGTGGAAGGGCTGCCCGGCGCGTGGAACATAAACCAATGACGGAGACGCCGCAGGAACCACCACAGAGCCGGCGGGGGCAGCGAGGAGGTGGGCCGGCGGGGCGAAGGCCGAGATCATAGGATTGCGGATGTACGAAACGGCCGCGTTTCTGGTGGCTTGCATTTGGGCGCGCTTGAGCTGTTGTCTTTCCTTCTTGTGCGCGTTTTGATGGCCGCCGAGGGCCTGTGAGTTCGCGAACTCGCGGCAGCAGTATTGGCACTCGTACTTGCGGCCGTCGGCCGCCGGAAATCCGCCGGAATCCGGCGAGCCTGATGGCGTTTTGGTAGAGTCCACCTCTTCTTGATCTTCTGTCACGTTGATACCAAAGAGTTTTAAGCGCCCATTAGTTGTGGTGGTGTTGCATGGTTTGTTTTGATACTCTAGCTCCGCCATGCTATACATATACATACAACTGCGTGTGTGTGTATATACGTCTGTTATTTTGCGTGTATATATATATATATGATTTTAGTGTGAGAGAAGAAGTTTTTGGAGAAGAAATTGAGACAGCAAGAAGAGCAAAGTAAGGGGTGGAGCGTGGTCTAAGAGGCTTGTTGCATGTGGGGGGTATTTATACAAGTTTAAAAAGGGCTTTAGAATTTTCTTTATATATACATATATACATACATATATATAGACCGGCGTGGGGGAGGGGTGGGGTGGGGTTGCGGATATCCCAAGAAGAAGAAAGGAAAGTGCAAAATAGGGAACACGACCCAATGGATTGCACTTGTCTTTTGATCATCATTCTTCACATTTACATCTTTCCAAGTTCTTTTCACTGGATCTGAAGTTACTAGATTACCCTTGGATTCTTGGTCATGCCTAGATTTTGTTCACATTTACCCCCCTCAATTACTACCTAACAATGCAGAAGTTGGAAGGGACAAGAGTCAATTTAATTTACTGTTTTTTGTTCCCATTGAGTGAACGAATGTGATGCATGTGAGCAATGTAGGGTTGTTGAACTATCAAATGATTGAGGGGTTACCCCTCCTTTTGGGATAAGAAATGTCTTGTTATAGTTTAGCTATTTCTTCTTCTTTACTTATTAACAAGTGAAAGTATTCACTTCATCAAGGACAGCACAAGAGACATAATCATCAATCATTATTTGTCTCAAACAGTTTGCAGATTAAAAGTCCAAGAAAGTTATTGAAAAATAATAGTAATACAATAATTAATCGAAACAATGATCAATTATATTGGGATTAACATACAATCCAAATTTTTACGGGAGACAATTAAGAAAAAAAATTTAGCAATAAGTATCTGCTAACTCTATTTCAAATATATTAAAAATACATGATAAAATATTAATTAAAACTATTAATATTTTTGTTTTCCTTGGGGGAGGGGTTTGTTAAGTTTGGAATTCAAATAGCAAAGAAGCATGATTGTCTCTAGATCGGGATTCAAGGAAAGTTAAACTATTGCACCCTGGAAAACTAACGTGTTCCCCAAAATGATAAGACCACTAGCCACCCAGTTTAATTTTCCACCAAGAAAGTGGAATAGGACTGAGCACGGCGGAGGGATTATTAATTTATACACTGTTTTGTGTGTATGCATAGTTGTCAGAGAATCAAGGTTTACATATACAACTCAAGTTGTTGGTGATTGCAGTCCACGAGTAAGCATTTCCAATGAGAGGCTGACAGCTGATCAATTACAATCAAAACTAATTATGCCCCAGAAATTCAGTGCTTTTTTGGGTTCTCTTTTTGAAGTTTGATACCCTAAAAAATTCAGATATCTATATACATTGGAACGAGACCCAATGAGGGGTGTCGTGAAGCCCATGTCTCTGTTTCCTGACTCACTCTGCCACAGAATTATCCCCTCACTAACATCTATAGTTTACATTCACTTCATCTGTCATTCTGTATCGCCCACGTCCTCCCCCCCAACTACAGTTTCTCTCTATCTATCCATCTATATTCCAAGTGTACTCACTACTAGCTGTACAATTGGATTGGTGTGTGAGTAGATTAGGACCCACATATTTTTAATGGTTGATTCAAATTTAAAAATATTGAGTTTACAAATAAATAAATTGTCCGGATAAAATCGCATAAATTTGATTAATTATTTATTTTATATTATAAATATTCGCATTAATAGCATGTTTAAAACATGTCGTAGTAGTCTTACTTTTTTACATTTATAATGCTAAATTGACTATGAAAGAATCTCACAATAATTAAAATTTAATAATCCTCATATTTCTATGAATTTCAAGTTTTTGAAGTTGGATGTGGAGCCCTGTTCAATGATCCAATAACAAACTTGATGTACTTACGTAAATAGTTTTTATTAGCTTGTCAATTGAATATAATTACGTAAAATGGATCAAAGAAAATTTTAATCTCATTATTCTTTTGAGTAGTGTTTAATAATTTCATTAAGTATAATCATAAAAAAAATTATCGTTATAAAATATTCGATCTAAACTATGACAACAGTTCCAATTAGGACCAATCAAAACTAGTTAGAATGAGTAATTCAAGATTCCTCCACCGTAGCTAGCTAGCACAAAACAAAGATGTCCTAAAGCCATTGTTGCAAACGTCTCCATCTTCTAACTCCTTTGTTTCAACTTTTGCATTTGCTTAGCCGACAGAAACTACCTACCTCTTATTGTCTCTTGCTGAAAACTCCATAAAAGTCAAACAATGTATCTATGCGCGGAGACTTGGAGGACATATCACATATGTCTCTCTCGCTAAATATCAAATATGTAATGTATGTTTACTTAGAGAGCAACAGTATATAAGTTACGGTAGATACAGTTAAAAGATCTAGCACAGTCGATCTTCCTTAATCAGGGTTTTGCATGGCCCACGTGTCTACATCATATCTGCACCGTTCGGCCACATATTTATTTGATCCTATATCTGACATGACTTGTATCTTCTTATTACTGACAAAATTCCACTGATGCCCGCACCTCCTCCTCATGACTAAACCCCATCATACATAATAATGACACCCTTATAATAATCATTTCCATGCTGTTGAATTGAATACATAATTAATAATTGTTCTAAAAATTATTTTTTTATTTGATACCCCAATTATGTATAGACACTGTTGATGTATATTTTATTAGTAATTCATTAGGAAATTTCGTGGGAATATTTGGTTATATTTCACCAAAATAATAATTTTTTTGAAAAAATATAATCAATTATATCATCATTTTGCCTTCAAAATATACATTTTTTAATACATACATACATATATTATATATATTTTATTATTCTAATATTAAAAAAATCACTCAATTCTATTTCTATATCAAAAAACTCAACAAAAAAATAATTGATTTGACTGCTATAGTAAAAAAATGTCTCCTCTAAAATATAAATAAATATGCCAAAAAAACAAGTACATTCTCTAATATTTTATTCTCCCAAACTACATAATAAACACAAAAAAAATTACACAAAAAATATAACCAAACATTTCCTATCTATCTATGTATGGGAGCTCTATATATTGATACACTTATAAAGCTGCAGAAGCCTATGCAGCAAGAGTGGCATGTCAAGTTTACTCTTCTTTTTATGGTCTGAAGTTGTGATTGAAGGTGATTGCATTTTAATAATTCGTGCTTTTGAGGATCGACCAATTGAATTGTCGACCATAGGCCCACTAATATTGGAAGCAAAGGAATTTTTGACCTATTCAAAGTATGCTTCTTTTATTCAAATTCAAAAATAGGCAAATAAATATGCTCATTATATAGTCAGGCAAATTTTCTCTTTGAGTTTTAATGTTTCTGTCGGAGCCCATGTACTTAGGCTTTAGCCTTTCATTATGTTTGATGATAATTTCCTACCATTTATTTCAAATATATATAGATACACTTATATCATGAATCGGGTTTGGTTTGCATTTGGGAATGATTCTTTAAATTATTTAGGTTATTGAGTAGATTGGTTTGAATTAAGAAGATTGGTTCAAGATCAAATTGACTTCAATTGATCCAAACCAACTCTACTTCCTATATATATAGAAAAAAAAGGGTAGCCGGCTTAATGAAACACTTAAGTCAATTATTGATTCAAAAAGAACAAAATGAAATAATAAGTAATTTTATATAAAATAATATTTTACTTAAATGAACAATGACATATTTATACACTAGTGTTAGATGAAAAATAATATATATGTTATCAGAGAGTTTAATCAAAATATTTCAAATTTTAAATTATGTCAAGTCGAATCAAATTGAATGGAAGAAAAAATTAACAAGTCCTCAAACTGTTTTCGTTCCACAAAGGACAATAACGAAATTTTACATGTTTCGATGCAACCACATTCAAAACTATAGCACAATATATTAAACAATTATAAATATTGTTGATTATGAGCTATTACAAGTTAAGATGTGGAGCCCACCATTATGTGTTGATGATGAATTATTGTCTTGGATGTCTGCGCGATTGACGTTGAAGTCTATATTGTTTAAGCATCGCTTTACATGGGAAAGATCTCCCCGAATCTTACTAACTACAACATATGAGAGAGATAGATAATAAATTAATTAATTAAGAGAGAGAGAAAATAGTACAGTACAGTACTTGATTAATAATTTGATCAAATGTCTCATTAATTTAAAGTTTGTTTATATAATAATTTCATACATATGAATTAATCCAAATACCTCCAAAGTCTTCACCACAACTCCATGCATGACCCACCTTGTCCCCCTCTTTTTACATATATATATTTATTTCAATTTTTTATTTCCCTAACTTAGGTCAAATTTCAATTGTTCCTCTACAAGATGATTTGATTATTCTTTTGGGATAATTAGATCTTAATTTTCCACCGTTGGATTGCTAAAATAATTAACTTTTTAATCAACAAAATATGTATTTGGTTGTTAATTGTTTTTTCTTAACCATGATTACATGTGTGGAAAAGGTCAGCTTGACCTATTAAATTGGTTTTTGGTATTCAAGGAGTGTTTGGTAATAGACTTACCTATCAAAATTTTGGAATTGGATTTTGTCCATTGAAATATGAGTATAAATAATTAAGCATCCCTAAGCCAAACTCAGCTGCCTTAATTCAAATTTCTCATACATATTGGTTTTTTGTTATTTTTGGCTGAAGACACTTGAGAAGTAACTTATAGTACATATCCTTCCTCAATTGGGTCCAAAATCAAATACATTTTAATTTTGACATTTGAATTGATCCAAATTTAAGTATATTTGGCAAACAAGAAGAAAAATTAATATTTAATATCTCTAACACGTTTTCTCTCTCGGAGTCAAACACATGAAACTCTTTTTAATAAATGAGTAGTGACCTGGTAAAATTCAAATTTATGGCTTTTCATTTTGCGTGGTTTTGGTACCATAGACCACCTTATTTAAAGATTCAAGCAGCTGAAAAACATTTAAAATTTATCTTTGACAACCATCGATATTACTATTATTTGGCAAGACTTGCTAAATCAATGTTTTTTTTCTTCTATTTTTCTTTTTCCTTCCACAAGGTGCAAGAAATTGGAGAGTATATAGGTTGAACCTATGTTTGCAATATTAATGTAAAGTACTCATGGGACCGTGCTATTGTTGAACGTTGAACCCCAAATCGGACTTCATGCTATTCATAGACAAGTGAAATTATGGCAATAGATTTAGGAATAGATCATTAGAATCCCATCATAGAAATTTTTAATGAAACCTATCTATCTTTTAGCTTTCGAAAACGTAGATCCAATAATTATTTGGGACACTCACTTTCCAAGGTGGACTCAAGAAATTGGTTTGACACTAGCAAATTGCAATTAACACAAACCCTTATAATTTAGAAAAATTAATTATTTTATGCAATTCCCTGCCCGTATAATTAGTGGAGCATAGCAATCAAGTTTTATGTAATCATAATATATGAAAAAAAAAAAAACAGAATGATCCCATTTCGATCGTATGTTATTAGTTGTGAGTGATTATATAATAATTAATTTTCAACTCAATCTGAGTAATTATGAAGGTGAGAAGTATGTAAAGTTTTCTAGACTGCAAGAAGTGGCCACTTTTAAAGAAAAAAGGAATAAGAACAACCAACTTGATCTATTATTTTTGTTGATTTCGTAGTGAAATTTTTTATCATAATTATTCCTTTTAATCTATTGGGTATCATCCTTTACTAAATTAATTAAAATTTTTATTTTCCCCTTGTTTTGACAACATATATATAAGCATAGTAGATGAATGATTCTCATTTCTTTTTCTTCTTCTTCTTTACCTCGTATAAGAGGCGAAAACTGAAAAATTTATCATTCAGTGATGCGTTGTCCATAGAACAGAATGCTTTGTCCTTAAAGCTAGTTATGGTCCTTTCCTTTTTCAATTTCATTGGAATATTATAACATCTTGTAATATATAAAAACAAAAAACCCCTCATGGGAAACAAGGAATCAGCCCCAACCAAAATTCCCTGACATTTTTTTATTGGAGCATGCAGTGCTCAAGACAAGAGTGTCAGAAGGGCTACAAACATTTGTTAAGGTTAAGCGAAAAGGAGATAATTAAGCACATGCTTACCCCATCCTTGCAGGGAAAATGCATGTGGTTCTGTACACAATTGGTCTCTTACTGTTCAAACAAAGTAAGGAACCCTTTGCAGGTTGGCCATGTTGGGACCATATATGCATATGTCTTATGTATATTTAAGTTGCTGGGCCCACAAGTACCCAAAAAAAAATTATATAAATATTTATATACATGTATGTATATTATTTTAGCTTGTCTAAATCAACTTTTTCCAAGTTTGTTGACTCATCTAGCTAAAAATGTACATACAGATTAGCAATGGGCTTTAATTCCTTGTTGTTAATGGTTTCCACCACCTAATATAAAAACACTATTAAGGGACTTTAATCATGCTTTCTTTGTTGTTGATTGAAGTTGATGCCGATATTATCATATGAGATTTTCCGAATCGCGACCTGGCCCACGAGATGTGTTTACCAAGATAATTAAGCCAATGAGAGCTTATTATATCGATTTTAACATAAGATTAATTGAGACATGATCCTATCATAATACAACATCCCATTAACTTTCTAATCATCTTTGTTCCCTTTTACAGCCATTACTTTGGAAGGATCCAAAAAGGATTAAAAAAGGATGGCCCTAATGTGACTTGTTTTTCAAGTTGTAATCCCTTTTTTGGATATGTTTCAAAGCATATTTAAGTAATCCAAACTGTGTGGGGGTGACTCATATAAATCCCTCCATGTATTCCAAGTGACACTACTTACCTACTTCATTTAAATATATAAAGTTGTGGGTTGGGTGGAGTTAGCTTTAAGTCATGTGAAGTGACTCCTCCATCTATATGTGTGTGGGTGGGTGTGTAGAGTAAACTAGACACATTAATAATTTAATAATTAAGTAATTAATACTAATCTAACCTGAAGCCTAGGCCTGGATTACACTCTAGAATGTCTACCATATTTTAAAGGATTTGATAGTGAACTCCATTGGGCTTTTTGAATGGAGGGGGGGCTTGGTCAATCAATGAGACAAATCAAATGTGCTTTGGGTTGCCAATAGATGCACATTTAGATAGCAACATAAACACCACATAACATGCTAATGCAAACACATTAGTTGGGAGACACATGCACATGTCAAGGATTAAATTATAAGTATTCCTCAACTAAGGGTATGTGGAAAACTTTAAAAAACATTATAGTATATATTTCTCATCAACACATCTGTTGCCACATGGACAGCTTCTCGTGATTGTCAGCACTACATTTGATAAAAGTTCCCAACTTTATCTTGCCATCTATGTATATAATGTACACATAGAAGTGGAAATGAATTGAATTAAATTCAAATTAATTTGACTTGACTTTAATTTCTACTTCGAGTCTATCCCAAACTGTTTGTATTTAAATTCAAAACTCGTAAACTAAATATATAATTTTCACAATTTATTATTTTTTAGTATATATTATATTTCTGATATTGCTTTATATATTAACTTATAATAATCTATAATTTTGGTGAGCTTATCTATGATAGTTCATAATATCTATGACGGCGAATGTTGCACTATAAAAAATATAAGTTATTGAATTTCGTACTATTTTATTAAATAAAAAATTTTGAGTTCAAATTTGAACTCCAACTCACATAATTTAAAACTGACTTGGGAATTCGAAGTTGATTAATTCAATCGGGAACTCAAAAAACCAAGCTTGTCGAATTCAAGCCTAAGCCTATCGAACATGTTCAAGTTCAAACTTGAGAACAGTTTGCTTTCATCAACAACACATTTTTAGCAACTTGGATTCACTAATATGGCAGCAATACCTTTCTATGGTCATAAAACAAAAAACATATTCCTGAAAATTATCGTGTACGTACAGTAAATTAATAATTAGAAGCATATGCTACATGTATAGACAAATTAATTAATCAGTATTTAAATGATAAAGACGAGGCCACAATTTTTTTAGCATATTTTGCGCCCTTTGCCTAGTAGGAAAATCTATGGATTAATCCAACTAATTCACAAATCCAATTCCCGCCAAGAAAATTAAAGATTATAACCATTGATTAAACCATAATTTAGATCCATAAAATACCTACTCATTTGCATGTGAAAGACTTGGTCATGGAGATAAGAATTAAGCTATTCTAATTCACCTGACAACAAGGTGAGCTTTCTTTAAGAAAGAACCCCAAATTGCATAAACAATACTATGAAGTTTCGGAGGCACTTATGACTTGGGCATAAAAAAATTGGAAATGGGATGCAATTTGTCTCAAGATAAACAACAAACTTAAAATTCAAAGTAGGCCAAGACAGGAAGCTTCCGACAAAGAATATTGTAGTTTCAAGTTAACTTTTCTTTGTACATTAGGTCATCTCTTAATTAAAAATCTTGTGCGAAACTATGTATAAATGAACATGTCTAAGGACAGATACAGATAACCTAAGATGTGGCGTTTTCTGGCCTATCTAAATAACCCATAGTTGCAAGTAAAGAATGAGTGATTTATTTTTTAGTAGATCTCCTGTCAATACGCCACTATCTTTGGGCGGTTTACAACCCCGCCTCAAAATATAAAAACGAAAAAAGGAAAAAGGAACCCACTCGTACAAGACCTGCTTATCCAGACCTTTGGGTTTTATGTGTTTTCGTTTTGCCAAAACACTTTCTAACCAGAAAATTAAATCCAAACATCATCGTTCCTTCCCAAATAGCACGACCAAGTACACCATTATACAACATCTCCAAAGTACCCATTCTTCCTGTTCCCTAAACAAACACAATCGATGTATGTACGAGTGTGTATATATATATATATATTTTTTTTTTCACATTATAATTATATATATTAAAAAAATTAATATAAAATCACATTTTCACCCAACAAACCAAGCAAAAAGGTTATTCATTTGATATCTACAACATAAAATATCTTTCTCAGAATAAAATCAAACGCATCAAGCTCTTTCAAGATAATCTCTAACCACCTCCAAAACAAAAGCAAACATTCATCATATTCACCAATCCCACTCCCAATCACATTCACAAAATTCATTTTCCCAAAATGTTTTCCCTAAAATAACTAAGACAAAAGCAAACAAAGCTCTGATTCCAATGACTATAACTTAGTATTAGCAAATGAGCAAAGGATAATTGCCTAAATTACACAGAAAGAAGATTGGCTACAAAACCTTTTAGCCTATAAAGAAGATAGTTGAAGTCCAGTCAGGCACCATTAATCTTGACATTAAACAAAACTATTTGTCTTAGTCTGATAAAGGTAAATAAAGATGAAACCATACGAAGGTACTTAAATTCATTTCTGCGTCTTACTCTGAAATGCATCTCCTTATTCCATAAGCATAATGATCGGCACCCACTGGATGAACTAAATGAGTTACAAATGCCTATGGAATATATGTTTATGAAATTGTTACAAAAAAATCAGAACAAATGCTAATTGAACTCCACTACAGTTCTAAAAACTACCCCAAGAATAGAAACCTACTTACACAAACCTCAGCATTTTTTTAACATTTTTTACAGAAATAATATCATAAATCATAAGAAACAATCCCCAGAATTCCCACTTTGCAACAAGTAATAAGAGATGAGCTTATATACAGCAAACTACAGCGTGGAAAAGCTTGCATGCAAGATGAACTTCAACACCTTAGGGAGCAAGTAAAATTTTAGCACCACTTACTTTTTATCAGACCCTTTCAGATTAAGATTGAACCATCTCTTCTTTGTGGATTTGTCCTTAGAATCTGAACTTCCATCTTCCCCTGGACTCCCACCAGGTAATTTGCTGCTATTACCATTGGTAAAATGTCCACTCCCACTATGAACAGAAACAGACCTTGATACAGTAAAAGAAGAGTGGATGCTGTCTCGTTGTTTCAGCAGCTCATCCACCTGTTCAGGCAAACATGGACGGCAGGAATCAATTAAATAAATATCCAAGTCAAAGGCAAAGAACGAAGGAGATGGTTAGCCAATATGAACTAAAATACAATCCTGAAAAGATCAGCCCCATTATGAAACAAAAATGAACGACCAAAATTTTTGAAAAGCTGATGAAAATTGGTGTGGATGCCAACAAAGTAGTTCATAATAGATGGATCCTACTATTCCTATTGATCGTAAGCATGCAGTAGCCACATTAGTAGAAAGAGTGCCATTTTCACAGCAAAATCTCAGTGCAGCAGTCGTGGAAAGAAGAAAAGGTTTCTTTGCTCAATTATTTTGCGTAGGCACAAGGGGAAGTCAGTAATCCATTCATTGGCAAAGTAAAGAAGGTTTTCCAGGTAACTTATGCCTCCTTGTCCAGGTCCATCTACTGCCTGTGGCAGTGTAGATTAATTAAAGATGAGATATGGCTTCATCCAAAAACCAGTCCAGGTCAGTAATTCTTACATGCACTGTGCTCAATAGGAATAAGGAGGAGTGGGCGCACAAAGCAAACAATAGAAGGGGAACTATTTGACTTTGAATGCAAGACCTGGGTTAGATTTTTGAATGACACAGAATAATTACCCAGTACTGGTATCGGCTAGTAAATAAGCAAGGACTGAGCCCATTTATTCTCCAGATGAGTTGAGAGCCGGTGCAGTCCAAGTGTGACATATACCAATCTTAGCACTCTTTCTTTCTTACAACAGAATGGTTTGATAGAGTAATTGCCAGAGGATCATGCAATTGGATCTGAAAGCTTAGTTCACACTTATCTCCTTGTCTGCTAGTCAATGGTCATAGCCAGAAAGTCCTGTACCTAAGGACTGCACACGCCCACATGCACCCTGTTCCCCCGCCCCATGCAAAAAGAACAGGGTACATCCCAGCACCTTTGTGCAGCTAGCACCACCCAAGAAGACAGTGAAGGAGTGGACTGCTGTTAGATACCCTTACTAAGCCATGGTCCAATGAACAACACAATCATTCAGCATCTGGGATTTTATGGTGATGACAGAGGGATCAATAATATCTAGCCGTTGTTCAGTCAAGAGGTTTTCAATCCGATCACTGCTACAGAATGAGGATCAACTAGGAATAAAACCTGAACATCTAGATCATGCCTACTTTCTAAGGAGTTGCCAAGTCACTCTTCAGTACAACGCAAAGCTAGAACAACTTCAATGAGCCTTTCAAACCAGCATTTGTGGAATTGACACAATAACTACTTCAACAAATGTTGGTTCACAAAAATATAAGAGTGTGGTCCATTAATTGAAATTAAGAAAGATACTTCAATGCAATATGAAACTAGAGTCAGATAATTAAATCAGCAGAAAGCAAAGGTTTATATTTTCATTTTTCTGAAAAATGGCTTACACAGAGTCCAATCCTTCAACTTCAAAGACATAAAAAGGCTCAGAGAAGATATTTTCCTTACTAATTTTTTTGTGTTGTATTTTCTTTCCTATAAATATGGAACTATCGCTAGATTAATAGGATAATAAGCTCCAGCGAGATGAAATTAGCATTAATAGCATTCTGACAACAAAAGCTTTAAGAACAATGGATTCTAGGGAAGCAACTTACAGACTGCTTTTCCTGACCATATCGATTGGTGACTTCTTGGAATTGCGCCAATGCCTGAAAATAGGGAGGCCGGGTGTCATCAAGTAATACAATTACAACCTACTGTAGAACATTCATGACGAGCAAGGCAGGAAACAGAGAAATACCTTCCTATATTCTGTCTCAAATTGACGCAACTCATTTCTCTTCCTTAAAATCTGAGCTTCAATATCCTCAAGCTTATGAGTTGTATCCTCATATGACTTTGCACAAAGAGCCTCAATTGTATAGGTAGCAGGTTTGAAAAAATTATCTCCTGCAAGAATCAGGCCAAAAATAAGTCCTTAAGGAATTCTAGCTCTCTTTCTGTAACATCATCATTCATGTGAAAGAATAGAATTCAAAATTCTAAGCATGAGTTATAAACAACTCCAACCATAAACAGCGAATATGTGAGTGCCAGCTTTTAGTTCTGAGACCTCACAAGGTTGAAGGCCTTCCAGTCTTTTGAAGAAAGCAGCTTCCGGATCCTTAGCCATTGCCAACTACATAACCAAACTGGTGCGTTTATAAATAAAGGAACTGTGAAAGCCTCTTCCGTGTAAAGAAAAGGGTAATTTTTACATACTGCATTTACAGTAGAATCCATTCTGTACACTTGGAAATGCAAGAAGTACATTCCAGCTGATGTAACTTTGCCAGTCTTCTCACTATCTTCCTACACATGTTTCAAGTACAACTTCCCAAAGTGAGGTATGTGATAAGTTAAACAGGTCAGAAGAATTCACAAGTTTCACCAAATAAGGACTTAAGACTATTTAGGTTATGAAAATAACTCATAGAATAGCAAAATATAAGTAGACTTTAAGAGTTTCAAACAGTTAAACATTCAGTTCAGTTTAGAGAGAGAGAAGGATCTCATTCAAAAGGAGGGTCACTATAGTGAATGTAACAGCAAACACGTGGGTGTGTTAGAAAGATAAAAAGTTTCTCACCACAACAGTAGGCAGAAAAGACAGTTGGAATTTAGAAGAGGCCATTAATGGAATAGTGAAAGCCAACAACCAAATATCTTTTGTGCACTAAGATACAGACCATAAGTGACATAGCAGAAAAATCAAATGCCAATATTCTGAACATTGCGTTCTACTTCACTTAAACATTATGTTAAAAAGCATAAACTATCACTCCCAAAATTGAGAAAAGAAAAACTATTACTTTTACACCTCTGTGAGATTCAAAAGTGCAGCTTGAGTGACCTGGGATACTCAATCAATTGTTCCAGTACCTTACTTGAGAAGATAGTCAATATAACTATTTTTTGGCTATTTGTACAGTACTTCAATGGAGAATATCACAGTTGATGAATCAGAGGATTTTTTTTTTTTTCATTTTTTCCATAGTTGGCATTTGTCAGTGCATTTTCATTTCCTCTTAACAATTAAAAATTATTGTCTCAGACAAGGTAAAAATGAAAAATTATTACTATCTTGGACAAGGTTTTTAATCTTCTAAATCTCAAATGAAGGTAGTAAAATATTTCAAATTGGGAGAGAAAGTGTCAAGAAAAAGAAATCACAAGATTGTTTAACAACCAAAACTGGAACCAAATTAATTACCTGCAAAGCCAACCCATATCCCCCATTTGCGTCTTGTTCAAAGTACAAAAGCTGAAAATTGCACATCATAAGACCACATACAGGAGAGAGAAAGAAGAGGTACCCCTATCTGAGTCCTGTACAAAAATTTGACTTAAAGGTAACATTAATACACACCTTAAATTTGCTCTGCGCAGCTGAAGTAACTCTAACTACAATCCCAGCCTCTGCTTGTTCATCATTTATAGTTACTCCGAAGAAGTGAGCACACTGCTTCTCTACCTGTATTTTTTCTTTTAGTTATAAAATAATAATAAAGATAAAAAAAGATAATGTAAAGCAAAATTGGGATTTTCCTGGTAAGGAAGAAGGTACCTTGCCACTGACTGAAGTTCCAATTGGAAGTGGTCTAACTGTGACAATTCCATTCAAAGCCTCTTCAAGAACATTAGCTGAAACTGTGGTCTTGATAGGGACACCCAGCTTGCTGTCCAAATAAATGTAATTAGTACACTCACAAGTCAATCAAATGGTACAGCATAAAAAAACTTAAAAGATAAAAACCTGAATAAAGCTGCAAACATCGTATTGACAGTTCCGAGGTTGGACAAATCAATCTCCATATCCATTCCTTCAGCATCAAGGGCCTAATTATCATTAGTGAGAGATGTCAAAATAATTAAACTCAGCAGAAACAATTCAAAAAAGGCAGACAGTTCAAAATACTAATGAGGCAGGGATTATACTAAACACTACGTCATTTTGACAGAGAACATATTTCTTCTCAGAGAGAAGTGACAGTAGAAAAGAAGAGCCAATGCATGCAAACAAGTTCCAAACAGGGGGCTCCAAGAACATCAATCCATTCAACAGATATAAACTTGGATGCTCATTTATGATGTCTAACAGAGTGATGTGAATCTCTTGCTAATGAATCATCATTCTACCTTCAATCTCCATGAACAGCTTTCACTGCAATGGTATAACACAAGCAACTACAACTTGAAATTCCAAGCCTACCATCATAACATTAAGCTCACACAAATGATTAAACAAGAAAAATGCCTCTCCAGTTCCTAGCATACATTTAATTCCAATATATGTAGCCCCGGAGGCACAATTGGTAAATTTAGCACCAATATAGGCAGCTTATCTGTTTTGAAGCAGTAGTGTCGGGAAAATCAACACAGATATGTTCTTCCAATTTGAAACAAGTTTACCCTTTTCAACCCATTCTTAGGTAAGTTCTGTGGCTCCAAGAATCAATTAATGCGCAAGCCCATGTGACATAAAGTCTTTATTCTCAAACTTTGATAATAAAAATTCACAAATATAACAAATTCTCCTGTGGTCCAAAGTTAAAAGCTTAAAAAATTCACAAAAATATGTGATAGCTGACAGGACTACCTCAAATCCTGCATTATCATATTGCCTCCTCTTCTCCGGATCAGATAAAATGCTATATGAATAAGCAACTTCCTTGAATAGCTCAGACGCTTCAGGATTGTTAGCGTTCTTGTCAGGATGGTACCTGTCAATCGCTAGGATTATTCATTAACCATTCCAAGAAAATTTTAAAATTTTTTAAAGATCATTTTTCTGTATTTATTTAGGCAAATTTGAGTATATGTCTGTGTGGCAGATGGTTCATTGAAATGAAACCCGAAGTTTTCAATGTTGTTGCTACATTAGAAGAACTTTATGAAACCTATTTCTCATTCTTGGTGCCTAAATTTCTGTCAGTATCATAGATAGAACAAATAAACTTTTGATTCAAAATCCAACTCTCACTCATTATACTCTAGAAAAAGCCCTCTTTATACCATAGAATCATCCTAGCAGCCAATCAAATTACTGTGTGAACCTAATTACAAACCAAAAGTTCCTTGTAACTGGAACACTTATGGGCATTTTTCATAATTCACAACAACATACCCTTAAATTTTTTAAAACAAGGATTAGGTCATAACAAAATCTGAAATCTCCAATCAAAGTACGAACCAATCTACCCTTCTACTGAAATCCCTTGAACTTCCAATGGGTCTCCATGTATTTAACACGCAGACAACCAAAAATATCAAAAATTGATATTCAGACCAGAAAAGAATAATTCAGCAACCTTCATGAAAATAAAATTCTGAGTTTCTATAAATATAAAATCAAGGTGGACCAGGGTAAAAAAACTTTCAAAAACTCAAGCTAACAGAAAAGAGAGAAAATGGAAAACTTACTTGAGAGCAAGCTTTCTATAAGCAGTCTTAATCTCTTGATCAGAAGAATCCTTAGACACACAGAGCACCTCGTATGGGTCCCGCCGCAACACCGGCGTGGATGGCCCCTCCATTTTTGAACCACCCATTTTTCCCGTAACCGTTTTTTTTTTTTTCCTTCTTTTATCTTTTCCTTATAAAATTTTCACCTATTTTCTTTTAAATTTCTTCTACTCCTCAAATTGACCTCTTCTCTTTTACTAACTTAATAGCATTCCGGCCAAATACGTCGGGACAGACCCTGTTTAGAAATCTGCAAGCAAAAACGCAATTTAAACAACAAACTTCATTGAAAAACCATAAGCTTTCACGAAAATCGAGCTGGATTATGAGTAAAGTTCATTGCATTGGATCGCATAAATGTCACTCCGAAAAATGCAAATTTAACGAATAATTCCGACAAATGCAAAATTAACCAACAACAAAACTGGTTCGACAATGTTAGGCACATACATATTTGCATATATCTATACATAAATTTACCAGCATGCAAGATCTATTCCGCACACAATTCTATCTTACCGCCGCACACCCCAATTATGCAGCAATTCTCAGATAAACATTTCAATAACAGGAAGGTAGGTTTTGAAGAAATTACATGTACGTGTGAATTAGGTGGGAAAAGAGCAGCCAGAAAGGAGTCGAGCAGCAATCGACGAGGCTCGTTTTTCAATATTTTTCTTCTACTTTTTCTTCTTCGCGAAATAACGGAAACTCTTCGCTGGCGTCAGGAGTTCAATAAATTGTTTTTTATGGAAATTACAGCTCGAAAAATGGGAAGCTTATTTGATTTTGCGTACATTCGTCTGCGGAATAATTTTGAATAACGCATATATGTTGAGGGGTGGGGTAGCGTGGGGCCACAGATATGTTTCCCGGTCCAATTAAGTAATAGGAAGGGAATTGAGAAAGTCGAGGAAGATAAACAAAAAAAGGAAGGGAAAAAAAAAAAAGAACTTTTAAGTGAAGCAGATTTTAGTGTTGGTAGCTAATAATTAAATAAGTTTCTAGAGCAGTGGCATGTAAATACTATGTAAGCTTATGCTTATTTATTTGATTATGTTTTAAAAAAATAAATCAATTCTTAAAAACAACATCATCATCGTCATCATTACTATTATTAGTATTGTTGTTGAATTTACAAACTAGCAATGTTCTTATTTCTCTTTTATTAAATAATTACACCCTGATATAGTTACCTAATATCGTTATTAAAAATTGTATAACCAACCTTCTAAGTTGTTTGTGTAGGTTTTTACCCCAATTTTAAATATCCTTGATGCTGCAGTGAGCTGAATGGTCCGAAAGTCCGGTGGATTGAGTTGATAT
>JACGDI010005395.1:1493346-1571105 GCA_014898725.1 Jacaranda copaia
TGTATTCCTTGTGAAAGGAGGCCTGTTGGGCCTGTTGGACTATCCCATATCAATCCTCAATTGCAAATTTCTATATTTACTTTACGAATAATTATTTTTATTGAATAAAATATTAAATATATTAAAGCGTGTTGCATGTATCTTAATGATTAAGTTATTAGATATAAAATGTATTTTTAGTAAATTGTTGATAAAAAAAATTAGAAATAATGAAATGCTGGGCAACAACCCAATTTCCCGATTGTAAACACAATTAAGAAACTAAACGAGCGCGTGTATAGTTTGTGAAAAGGAAAGATCAACTAATAATGAAATTTAAAAGGGAGTATCAATGCACTAAAGTTTGAATTTTGAATTTTGAGCAGAACAATGATAACCAGATATAAACACGAAGACGAGGTCAACAACACTCAAGCATTGATCAAATGTAGTGGATGTTTTATTCGACTCATTTCATTGTTAAACATGAACAAACTCTAGTCAAATCAAAATCTAATAACTCAATTATTTGAAACATATATAATTCACTGCTAATAGAGAAAAATTAAGGTAATGTTTGTTTATGAATTATGTGTTTTAGATTATATATTTTGGGAGAATGAATTTTAGGAATGAGATTGGGAAATGCGAAATTAGTATTGAAAAATGTAATGTATGTTTGTTTATGAGTTGAAAATAGTAAAAAAATTATTTTGAAAAAATTTGATACGTTTGTTTATTTTTTGGAGGGAAACAAATTCTACTGTAACAATCAAATCAATATATTTTTATTAAATTTTGATGGTAGAAATGAATTTTAGTAGTATTTTTTATTATAATATAGTTATAAAATATTATGATATATAAATATATGTACATATGATAGTAATGATTGTGATGTAAAGAATATAAAATTTTTGATCATTTACCAGTTCAATTACAAGAATAATTTGATCATTTTAAGAACTATTTTGATAGAAAAAGAAAGCATATATTTGGTCACATTCTCCCAAATAATTTTGTTTTGAGATATTGTAACCAAACATAACCTAAGTCAAGCTCTAAACTTTGTCCAATTAAAAAATACGTTCAAGTCAAATTTGTTAGTTAATGAGCCACACTAAAACATACTTTTAGGTGATTGATTTAGAGTCAAGTTTTTCTGTAATTTGTTACATACATACTGGAGTCACATCATTATTGTCAGTCTCGAAGGAGGGGAAAGAGTAAAAACAAACGAGCCACCAGCCCTACAACATCTATAGACGTTAGGTTAGCGGTTAATTATTGTGTGCATAACACGATGGAAGGAAGGCCACAAAACATGTCGAACGCACTTCTACCGTGTTAATCAATCTGAGTAAATTTCAATCTATCCTATCAGTAAAAAATGACAAAATTTTGCTATATAGGACATGCAATTTACATGAATTGTCTAGGAGGTACCACCAACCTTTTGTACACATAAATGAATTGCATTAAGAACGAAAATTTCACTTCAGTGGATTATGTCGAACAATTAGGATCTCGATCAACCTTAATAACTCTGGTATTGTATGATCCACAGAAGCCACATTTGTGATACAGCCAATGAAATGGTGCCGTTCCCTTTCTATCACAGTCATTGCATAGTACATCCTGTGCATCCAAAGTTAGCTTCTTGATTATTTTGTTCTAAAAGAGATTGGCAAAAAGAATAAAAGAGAACGAGGGTTCTATGCTCACTTGACACCGGTTTCTGAATTCTTCTGGAAGAACTTCAGAAGCCATTAAAGCATCAAGCATGCCAAAGTAGACCTGCATAGGAGAGGGCTTTCTCAATAAATCAAATAGAAAATAGACCTGAGTAAATCAAGTATAATCGAAAAGATGGTCCAAAGACGAAAATAGATGCAACAATTGTGCTTTTTGAATGTGATGCGAATGCCAATAGTAATGTCGTTTCAAGAGGGACTGTGTTTCTAAGGCCACGTGGTATGGAAGGGATTATAAAATTGTTTCGTGATACTTGTTCAGAAATAGTCAAAAGTCAAAGTCATTAAAAATCCCAAAATGAAGTATACATCTGCACTGAGGAGGAAATTGATGCTTTAGACCACAAGATGCAAGAAAAAGAATTTCACTCGGTGCAAACTGAGTAAAAGAAGTTCCAAAAGTCCCAGAATTCTTCTCCAGATAGAGGCATTATGTAAACTGCAGACCAAGCAGTTCCGTAATCCTGTGTAGTCAACCCCTAATCTCCAACCCCTAAAATGAACTTTGAGAATTCCTGAAGTAAAACGGGCAGAATAGATTTATCTCTAAAATCTAAGACGATAATTGACAATCGGGATTATCACAATTGTCAATCCCTTGCAGCTGCATTAGTAAATTACAGATGTTTCAGCATTTCAGTTCCTAAAATCAAAAAGGAAAATGAATATTTGGATGGCTCTGTGGCAACTGCCTTTCCGCCAATGGGTGCCTTATGACTATAACATGCAGAAAATGAAAGAAGAAACCCCTTTTGAAACTTTACCAACATATTACTGCATTATTGTTTGGTACGCATCAATTTTCATAACCCAAGTTTTGGTTATGATTGAAAAAGAGAACGTAAAAAAGGCATCTGAAACTTCTTAGCTGTTGAACTTGCAGACAATCATGAGACTAAAAGAACGTTTACAGACATTTCACACTAACAACAACAACATAAAGAATCACATCTGATGACAACATATAGATGCAGGAAATGAGGTCCATTTTATGTGAGTTGTACATGATCTTGAAAAACTGCAGTCTGCATCTTGGATAGAATAATTAAAAGAGATAAAATCATCGGTCTACTCTTACTTCAACTCCATAACACAAAAAGTTTCTAATGTAAATTAGTGTCTACTCTCATTCCAACTCCATAATCAATACAAAAGCGTAAAAAGTTCTGCAATCTAAATTAATACATGGAAGGTAAGAATCCTTACCGACATGTCTCCCATTGATTTGCTGCAAATAGGACAAATGTAATGTGTGCAAGCATAAGCCTGGTATGATAGAGATAAGTGCCAGCATTACAGTGAGCATTTTATGCATGAAAAGATCCAAACAGACATCCAGCAAAAATAAATAATAATAATAATAAGGGAATAGACCTGGAAGCAAGCAGAATGCATGTAATGACCACAGGGAAGAGCCCTCACAGCTGTACTTGATGTGAACAAAAAATCACAGCATATGGGGCAGTTAGTTTCAAGACCTTTCTCCCTGCACTTGTGGTCCACTAGTTTCATTGCCAAGCAACAATTGCAGGTCATGCAATGGAAGAAGTCTATACCAAGTCCTTTTCCGACACGGCATAAATTGCAGAAAGGACAGTGATAAACTTCCCTGAAAAAAAATGTAAAATCCAAAGGAAAATAAGGAAAAGTGTCGAAACATGAGCTTCATCACCACTGCCTACAGTAGTCATCTCATAAAATAGGAAAAACTGCATGCATGCATCTGCATTTCACTTGTCATGCAAAAGAATATTCATGTGTGTGCCACACATCTGAAAATTAAGCAAAGACAATGAAACACACTTGTTTAGATTTAAGATCACAAGCACAAATTTTTATGGGGTTATCAAAATAAAAAGAAATAAATAAATACACATCCGGAGAAGATTTTTCCAGGAAAGAGAAACTACTTCATGTGTTTTCAAAAAACTAACTTGATGAAAGAAATAAAAACCAACTTTTGTTACTGGACTATTAACGGTAAGTTCAAGTTCAACTTGCAGGAATACCTGTTCCAGTTAAAAACAGTGGGAAGATAGAAGACATGCCCTTCTAAAAGGTTGTTGGGGTTATTAATGCCCTCAAAGTTCACCAGACTCAATACAGCCATTCTGCTATTGCAACTCATCAAACTAGGTCTTAATCTACCAATCAAATACAAATTCTCATTATTAAATCAATATTATTTAATGATTTTTTAATTACAGATAATGCTGTTAAATATGTTTCTGAATTAGAAAATGGAAACCCACAGCAAAAATAGTAGACTACAAGAAGGCAAAGAACTATGATGTAAGCTCACCGTTCATCATCGAAAAATTTGCAACTACTGCAATAGTATTTTGCCATTGGAAGTCCATTGCAAGACAGGGTTATGCAAACTGGCCCAACCGGCTGAATTTTTAGGCAATTCATGCACATCATTTCAGAAGTTGCTTTCCTGTGAAAATAACAAGATATATTAAAAATAGCTTTCTCCTAAAAAATTTCACGCAAAAGTATCACTTCGTGCCTTACCTATCCATTGAATGGTCACTGACTTCATCATGGCAGAATCTGCATGCAACTAACTTGCCACAGCAAGCAGCACGAAGTTTGCAATTTCTTTTGTAATGCTCACATCCAAAGATTTGCTTTTCAGAATCACGAAATGATGGAGAACATCCATGTAAATCTTCATTATCTTCAGTTTTGTTAGTTCTTGATTGCGAAAATTTCTGCTGAGAAGCTATCCAGCAACTAAACAGGAAATACAGTGGTCAGAGTATGTTAAATGGACTAATGTAATAAGAAGTAATATGAATTCAATTGGGATTGAAGAACAGAAATACTTGGAAAGCAAGAAGTGAAACCTGGTCATTAGATTTTGAATAAGATATGCTTTTCTTCGTGGATCAAGAGTTGAATCGCGAGAGACCTTCCTTATCTCTGATTCAAGCTCATTTTGGTTCATCCGGAAGATATCTTTCCACCCAGGTTTAAATGTATAATCACTTTGGTCCGTGGATTCATGTACATCAAATTCTAAGAGTGGTAAATCAACAGTTACAAAGCAAAATCGTTGCAAATTATTGAAGATAAGCATCTTACTAAGACAAACATAATTGTTGGCGTCGTATGAGTACCACAAAGAGCAAGTTGGATTGAGTAATGAGTTTGAAGTACCTTGTGACATGCTATTATCTGATGTTGATACTTGTGAAGATGCAGCTGCAGTCCCTTCCCACCACTCATTAAGCCACTCGCTAAACATCGTATTCTTAGTTGCATGTTTCCACGTGTCCATCATTTTATTTTGCTCTTCCTGAGTAAGGGCAGATGTTACCCAAGGCAGCATTGACTGAAGTACCTCTGCTCCAGTTGTGCCAATTATCCTGCCAACAAGTTTGTCCTGCTCCTCCACAGAGAAATATCTGTCAAACAATGGCCAAAGTTCAACCTCTTCACGCATAACATGATGATCTAAAGTCACTTTAATAGATTTGCACATGCCCTGAATCTTTGTTGCCAGCTCATTATATTTTTTCAAACTATTAACATGACTTGAAGAACCAGAGAGACTTTCACTAAAATTTCCAGCTACATTTTTGGCATTCAAATTTTCATGAAGTTGAGATAGCTCAGCTAAGGCAGATGAGATATCCTCAAATAGTTCTTCTTCCTGCTTATGGTCTAAAGTGTAAGAATGGCTGACGTTGTGAAGGGTTTCCTTCGATTCTAAGGCAGGGAATACAATTTCATCCTCTGCATTACTGTGTGCTCTGTATAAGCCCCACAAGAGACGAAATCTACCACTGAATTGCCTGAGGAAACTTTCATCACAATCACCAAGTTTCCCAGATTCAACATCTAGAAATTCCAAATCTTTCCGGATTGCTTTGTGAAATTTAAAAATGTTATCAATAGGTCGTGCTGCAAGGCCACTGATACTGGAGCTAGTTTCTGTTTCCCAGTTGAAAAGACTGGAGTTGAGAGAAGGAGCAGTTGGACTAAAAGACAAAGAACGCAAAGATTTTGCAGAGGCTAGGGAATTCACACCTAAACTATTGCCATTGACTCCCAGACCAGGAACACAACAAGACTGGTTTGTGGGAGAAGCTTTTCCGGATTCTGTTCCTGAAATATCAGAAGCAATGCTTTCTAAAGAAGAAACTAAATTTCCATCCCTGACTGTCTTCTCGCACTTACGTGTTAGTCCACAAGTTGTACTTTCGTTTAAGGTCCTTGTACTGTCACAGTAACAACAAGACTTTACAAAATTCTCTTGGGTTTCTTTAAGCTCCTTTGCTGGACAATAACCAATTGCACTATAAGACAAACATATTCCTCCAGGAAAACCTTTGCATGCCCAACCAGAGAATAGAGTAACCAAAGCAGTATCTGTAGCTGGAGCTGCAATCAGTAATGGGTTAGGAATAAATCATATAAATCAGCAGTAGGAGAAAAATAGACACAAACTCAGAAAATATTCCAAAAATAAAGAAAAGAAGCTGGCATAGTACCTGCCATGTGCATGTTATAAAGAAAATGCCGAGCCTCCACTTCCCTCAGTGACCCAACTAACCATGGTAAGACACATTCAATCAGTCTAAGTGGCATCACACACAAGCTCTGATACAGAAGCACTCTCTGCCGTTCAGGGCTGAAATGCTTCCGTGCAAGCGGAAGAACCTAAAATGTAGTATAATGAATAAATATATAAGAAGCTACAGATATGTCACTGTTAATTTTTGAATGCATGGCAGACCGGATAAAATACACTTCTCAAAGAGTCACCAATCAGCTAGGAGAGGAACATAATTCCCCATTGCTGAATCATTGCAAGTGCTTTCTTATAATTCCCAGATAAATGGCATTCTTGGTTGGGAATTGCACTTTTTGCAGATGCTACCAAAGTATTGAAGAAAAAATGCTGACAGAAACAAAGGACCAGTGGATCACTGACCTGAATTTCCTCATGGCGAAAATGGCTCTTTACGGTTTCCATTATATGATCAGCCTGTGAGCATAACTTCGAATAAAATTCGGCAGATGAGTTGGCCCCAGCACTTTCAATACTCTCTATTAAGCACCTGAACTTGTCAAATTCACTCTCTTCTTCAGCATGCTCCTGGACAAAAGACATTTCTGCATCTACAGCAGGGAATATAACTTTGTCCTCAGCAATGCTGCAGCAGAAGTTTCAAATCAACATTCAAAAAGAAATATCATACAGAAAATTACAAAACATTGGATTAGGACACATCAGTTGAGAGTTTTCCATGCATACTAAAGAATATATTCATATCAAAGTCTGACCAACATTATTCTTTGTTTCACCATCTCAGTTGTAGTAAGGTTGAACAAGCAATACAAATTGGAAACATGAGTTCCAAATTTATCATAACATCTGTACTCCTCTAGAGCACCTAAAAGATAAAGGCATCCCAGCCAGTGACTTTTTTGAATCAAGGGAAATGGGTTTGAAAAAAGTTAATCATGAAACATGTTACATTCCAGGCCTAGCTAACAGAGCAAGTACAGGCGGAAGATCAGAAGTAGATTACTTAAAGGAATTAGATAGGTAATGTGGTGAGGCCCAAAAAATTAAAAAGAATACCTATGGAAAATGCAGACTTCAGCTATAAATTGAAGCCTCCTATTAAAGGCAGACAGATCAGAAAAGTCTCTTGCCAATTTTATACTTCTTGCTGCTTCAGCTATATCACCCAATTCCTTTTCAATTGCCTTATGCCAATGCAATATATCATCCACTGGACAATACAGCGAAGACCTAATAGAATTGCAATCAGGTAGACGATCTCCTTCAGCATTCTGGGAAGATTCACAAGAGCAGTGTCCATATTCATTTGGACTAGCAGAGCCGCTAGAGTGCCTAGGATCATCTTCATAATATTTACGCTTGTTGCACATCGTTGTCCCATCCATCCAGGTAAATATAATCTTCATCAAGAACAAGAAGACAAGTCAGAACAACAGGATTACCAACTACCAAGTGGTTCATCCTAGTGCTGCCAGTCAAGGCATCTAACCTGTTGAAGCAGCTTTTCATCAGGGATTATTCTGTGCAAGCATGTGCGCATATCCTGCCGCTCATCTGGTGATATTGATGAAGACAGCCATGGCAAAAATTCAGCCATCATATTTACAGGAATGCTGCACAAAAATTGCCATACTAATGATGCCTGCTCCTCGAATGAGAACTTCTCGTTAAGCAAGGGGAAGACCTGAGAATCAAAAGAAAAATTCTAATCTAAATACACAAGGAGTGTCATCCATACGATATGAGCAGGAAGGTCAAAGACCCATGGTTGATGCATTAAACATAAGATGCCAAATGCCTTGACTACAAAATCTCTCTCCTATGTATTTACTTCTTTTAAGACCTTTCTGTAGAGAGGATGGTGAACACCCTGACATTTTGACATGACAAACTAAAACAAAAGTGCTGCTATCAACTCCAAGCTTACACAAGAAAGTCTTATATCCACAGACACAAGTAAAAACTTTGCACTCTGGAGACTGTTTTATCTGGCTCATGGTTACTCTTTCGATTTTCCACACAATAAGAACTAAAACATGATATAAAAGACAAAGGATGGTTAAAAAGAAAAGTAAAAGCAGGAAAGTGACAAGAAGAAGTTTTGCTTCACATATATTTCCAGCAGGAGAGACACTCCTGGGACCTCAATAAAGTTAAACATAATCAAGGATAAGCCACAGATTTGCAAGTGGAAATTGTTCTGCGTATCTTACAAGTTGTCTCCAACTGTAAAACACAGCATAGAAAAGAGTAGAAAGTCCAAGCCATTGCTTTGGATCCATTGTTTAAAGAAATTTCAGATGATGAAGGCTCTAGCAAAGAGTAAAAGTATGTGTCAAGTTGCTGCAAACATTTTGGTGTATAATAACATTCTCACCAAATGCTTCCATTCTTTTATAGGGCTCCAACCTGTATGACTGCTTATGAGGAGAATTTAAAAAAGTAGTCCTGCCTATCTTGGAGCTAGCAAAACTATTGCACGTGGAGATCCTACTATCTTGATAACAACGGCATGCTAATTTCGTCTCGCATTTAGCAGTAGAGTGGATTGCCTATTGATTCAGCAAGAAACCAAGAATATCCATGGAACCAATCCAGGCTCTGTTTTTCCTCACCAAAATTCTTCAAATACACTCCCTTACAATCAGCATGATATACATAGCCAAAAGACTAGGAAAACAAGAAAACATCAAAATAAAACCTGCTCCTCTTCCTTGGACATGTGCTGACTGATTGATGTTTGAAGGGCTCCTGTACAAGAGGCCAACTCTCTCTTGTAACATTCTTCATTCTTCATGTCATTGCCCAGCAATGCAAACAGCTGATCAAAAAGCACACTTTCCCCCTCATGCTCAAGGGAATAAGTCCGTGCCACATTCTTCACACGGATATCAAGTGCAGGAAAGATAACCTGCCATCAACATTTTGAATGACTTTATAGTAGTTACTATGAAAATCCTTCATTATTGTACAAAGAGATCGTTTAAGTAAACAGCCAGGAGGAAATCCCTACTCAGTTCATCACACAAAGCTTAAACAATTTCCTGATAAAATAAAGCAAAGCAAAGTTGAGACTGTGTGTGAACCCTGTCCAAAACCCATACAGGTCATGTCAGTATACCGAAAGAACAAGTTGCTTGCGGAGTTTCAACTTCCAAAATGAGAACAAATATAATGGAAAGACAATAAAGTACTTTGCCATTGTAAACTCAATGCCTGAAATCTAGAACTTAATGCTAACTGATGCAGTAATATAAAGAGCTCATCAAGTTTTGATAGTTTGTAATTAATGCAAATTAACACTAACTCTTCCCATACAAAAAATTGAGCAAAGACACTACCAATTCGCTTTCCTCTTAATATAAATTGTCTTTAAGATTCTATAAAACTAGCTACATATCCATAATTATTCTTCGATTAGGCACTTTCCATCACAGGACCTGATTATCTTCCATAAATTATTGTAAGTGTAGCAGCATAAACTGATGAATATAGCTGCTTAAACTGGTGACCTTATATTCTAATCTATTGTTTATTTAAAAAGATAAAGTACGCTGACATAACGGATCTACAAATCCAACCTTGTAAGTCATATCAATAAGTTTTGAAGCAAAATTAACTCAATTCAAATTTCTCTAGCACACTTCAAGGGTTGACCCAGGAGGCACATATCCATACAATTCCCTCTACTAGTTCAGGAGCTTTTCCTAAATTATCCAATTTTTTTAGATGAAAACACCATTAAAGTTGCTCTACAAGATTGAAGGAACAAAGACAACAACCTCCTATTATTTAGAAAACATTCAAGTATTGATGAACTTCTTGAGTGGTATAAAGGTTTAAATTCAGTTGTTAACATGATAAGAACTCTTTAGGCAAAAGTTGTCTTCATTTTTAATTAGTTATAGACATCCCAGTTGTATTAAACATATGCAATGGTTTGAATATACAAAATCATATTATACATATTAATATAGATATTGATAACATGCAAATAAAATAAAATGGTAATGTACTCTGAACATATATATGTGTGCGAGTATATATACATATTTGTATATGTATATTGTATATGATTAATTATTATACATATTTAATGTATTTAACAATAATATGTGATGCATGTGAATGTAAATCTCGTAATGTAAGAGCTTTAATCAGTGTTATTTTATTAATAAAAAAAAACATCGATTGTTCTCAACCAATTGGGGAGTAGCCAAGTGGCTAATAAGTGAATCATGTTGAAATTATATATTACCAATGTTGTTTACATTCAAAGTGACAAACTTTATATTGCAAAAAAGGTGGGGAAAGTATATTAGACATGTCTACGTGCATGAGTGTTTCTCACATGATGTTTGTTTGGTTTGTGCCTTGATCCCTGGTGAATTATCGATATGTCAATTATTACAGTAATTGCAAAGTGTTTTTTTTACCATTTTTCTTTGTTTGGGTTACAAGCTCCTCAATGCCTGAGAAACTCTACCCTTCATCTTAGCAAGTTCGTAACCTGTAGAGCACTTTTTCAGCATCCAAGTCATGATAAATTATATATTAGTAACTATACAGAGATTTTAAGCAAAGTTAGAAACAAATTGTGTTCTTAAAAGTGAACATCAGCAAGACAACCTTACAGCAGTAAAGATATTTGAACATTAATAAGAAAATTTATGATTAATATTCGACTCTTCCCAAAGCAACACCATCTAACCTAGTTATTTTTGAGAAAATAGAATGCCAACAAGTAATGCAAACATATGAGACCTCACAAAGTAAAACATCGGAAGAGGCTTACTACATGCTCTAAGCATCATCCATAGACGCTTTTGCTCAAGAAAATACTTTCAGAACTTTGCCTTCTAACAACTACAGCACTTCTTTGAAGAAAAATCAGCAGTTGTGAGAGAATCCATGGTTAAACAACCACAACACATGAAGATTGAGTTGCTTCGTCTAAATCACGCAAGGTAATTAAATTATCCCTTATGCAAAAATTGACTTTCCAAATTATATCCTCTATGTTGTACTATCAACCCGAACTTATGATAAAATTCATGATCAAACCAGAATGCAGATAACTTGCAGTTAAAATAAATAACAATCTTACAGAGCAAAAGTTGCAACTCAAAGCTGTACGAAAACAGTAACTAATTTGCATAGGCTTCTACGAGAAATTCACCCAAAACACACACACACACACACACATAGCTAAGTCGCATATGATCCTTCCAACTTCTAGGAACAAGCATAAGGAAATCAAGTGAAGATAAACAGAAGACAATTCACCAATAAATAAACCAATTAAAATAATAATAAAAGACCTAAATTCCTAAATTTTCAGTAAAATGCTTAGAATGCTCCAAATAAATCAGCCCAGTACAATTACTACCAAAATTTAGTACAAGAATAACTCAGAAGTACAATTAGCGGTAATATACCATCCACTCCTGATACAAGTAAACAAACCCCAAGCACAACCGCACAAACCTCATCCTCTGCATTGCAGTGGTGCTTGTAAATCGAACGCAAGAAATGGCACTTCTGCATCAACTCCTTGATGTCACCTCCACTTTTATTCGTCACTAAAGCCAATGCGGATCGATGAAGACCATCCAGCTCCGCCCGAATAGCCTTGTGGAAGAACAAAAAAATCCGTATCGGCGACGATAGCCTCAGCGCTTCAGCAGAGTGTCCGTTTTGGTCCACCGGAGCCACCACTGGCGGCGGTGCCATCACTGAAACACCGCCGTTCTGTATCCCCGGCGTCGACATCTATTCACACCAAGTCCGCTTTCTATATCTACTTCTCCCTTGTTATTCTGGAATTTTCTCTTCCTATGAATTCATGTGTTTTACGTGAGGACGAGAAATGAAATAAAGGGTGAAAATTGAAATTGCGATGGATAAATGTAGGAGCGAGATTTGTAGTTGGACACGTCGCCGGGATATTCAAAGTGGACGACGTGGCAGCAATGGGACACATCAGCAAAGTGTGGTGGGTTTATCGCATGAGCATTAGCAGCAATTCACGTGAGGATGAAGGGCAAGTACGTGGGTTGAGCGAGTGACGAATTTGCGGAGACGAGAAATATGATAATTAGCCTTCATCAATTTTTTTGTTAATATTACCATACGTATAAATTCATCTTATCATACGTATAACATTATAATTAAATATAATAAAAATAATAAAAAAATTAATTTTGCTACAAATAAACATATAAATATAATTTGATAATAATCACACTAAATAACATGCAATAATGATTTTGCAACCAACCAATTTTGATAAAATTGCATGGCGAAAAATTCAAACAAAAGCATCATAAAATACATAGTATTTTCAATGGCAAATACAAGAGAATTATTTATAAATTTAGAAATTTAATGAAAGATTAAAAGAACAAAAACCTCTAAATATCCAATTACCATTATATCCATAATTTTGTTGGATGTTAATATTATAGTTTAAGGGTAAATTTGGATTATTAAAAAAATAATACGAGAACTATCCATTTTAAAATTCATATGTCCAATGACATTAGTCTCCCCTATTATATGGAAAGTTATGAATTCAAGTTTGTATAAGCTCTTTTGTGCACTTTATGTGCATTTGGTGGTGTAGTATATGATTCAATTTATTTGATTTGAGAATATGATAATACTAATTTATTGAAATGATGAAAATTCGTCATTTGTAATGTTCTCTTAAAAAAGTTAAAATTAAAATAGTTGATTAATATGCAAAGTCTTTTAAATATTTAACTATCTTCTAGGTGGTAAAATGTGGAAAAATAATAACAATTTCAAAATAACTTTTATTTATTACAGTAAAATATATTTTCTTTTATAATAGTATAGATTTATATACACAAACACATTAAGTAATATTCATTAACAATGTTATTGAATCAACTAATCACTCAACTAAATATGACTATCGATTATTGAATTAGAATCAACTACAATAATTATTGAATTATGTTGATTTCAATTTTATAATTTATCAGTAGCTTTTTATATGATTCAAGTGTTGACGATGGGGTTAATAATAGTCATATGGTTTAACATTTTGCAATCAATAATCGTGACAAAAATTTAGAGGAAATTTATATGGATGATATTATTTAGAGTAAAAGTTTGAAGAAAAGAAGAATTAAATTTGATTATTTAGAGTATCTTATGTAAATTGTCATGATATAAGTAGGTTCAAGCATAAAGAATTTAGAATTGCATCAAACCCATCAAGCTTTGCTCCGTTGATTTCAACAATCTTCAAAATCTCAAAATAAACAAGTTATTTGTCTGGGCTTATTATCTCAAATAAATTAATTTTGAATATTTAATTTATCAAGGCACAACCCAAAGGTAATTGTTTAGAGGCAGTTCCACGAGAAATAGAATATAAATCAACACGCATACCTTATGTACAAACATACACACATGCCTGAAAGGAAGGTGGTACTTTATATACGATATTTTACGATTTTGTTTTCTGAAGTCATTGTCATTTTTTAGTTAAAAAAATAGTGAAAAATTAGTTACAAGCGTGAGTTTGAAAATAAAAGGATTATGTATGGTTAAAAATAAATTGTATTTGAATATTATTGTATTTTTGTATAAAAAGTCGCGAAAATAAGAGTCAGAAAAAGTAAAGTATGAAAATTAAAAAAGAATATAAAAATTTGTTTAAGAAAATATGTTTAGAATAAAAATATATGTAAAAATAAAAAAGAAGTTGATAATTTTTTTTATTTAAAAAAAATTAATATGAATTTTGAAAACAAAACCAAACGGACACTTAAAGCTTACATCCAGAAATTCTTTTTTTTCTTTTTTCTTTTCTTCCTGAAAAAGAAAGATGCCATAAGTAGTATATATAACAATTATAGTCAAAATACGAGTATTCCAAAACCGTCAATGACGAATTAAAAAGGACAAAAAAGAAAAAAGAAAACACATAGACACACCAAACCCACATGTACATTTCGAAAAGTCAATTACAGCAGGCAAGTCCAAGTTTTGTTTGTTATGTAAAATTAAAATTAATCATGGATATGATGTCATCATAATCCTGTTAACGGGCTTGATATTTTAATGGGTCGAATTCAATATTTTTGGGTCCCTTTTCATTTTGATTTTGTGAAAATAAAAACTAAAAATATTTTTCAAAAGATCCCTCCAAAGAATGTCTGAAAATAAAAATACACGTGAGAAATGCAAGCAATTAATATGACATTGTGTTTTAAGAAAATTTGTTTGATTAATTCATTTTAAAATATAAAATAACAAGTATTTCTAGATTTATGATAAGTTATATAGGTTTTGAAAATATTCTTTAAAAAAAATTCTCAAAGAAAATAATTTTAACAAATAAACAAAGTTGATGCTGTAAATACCAAAAATATGTAGGAGAAAGGAAACCAAACACGTCAGAGAAAAGTCCAAGTGCGAAAGACCAAAATGGTAGACAGAAGCCAAATGTTCGGCTGGCATGCGAGGCGTTCGTGCCGCCACGCGTCTCTCACTCCCTCCGCTTCCAGATGATTGTGGCCCGCGCCAGTGGGACAACGGCCGTTGAATTGAATCGATGTCACAAATTCACACTAAGTAGGCAGCAGCAGCAGCAGCAGCTTTGTGGGGATGAATTTGAATAAACCGCGGGACGCATGATTTGGAATGGTAATGGATCTGATCGAATCCAGATCCTCCTATTTTTTGAACTTCAACTCATCTCAAACTCGTTTCATTATAATTTTATATATATATGTATATTTTATTTATACCTATGTAATTTTGTAATTTAGATTTTTATATATATAATAAAATGTATATGTGATATATGTGTTATATATATAAAAAATAATATTATTATCATAATCAATAATTTATGCATTTCTTTTAGTACTTTACACAACCAAACTAAAACATGTATGTATAAATATAGATTAAGTAAACTAAAACTTGTATATATAAAATTGTAAATAACTAGTTCATTGTTAACGATATTTTTTCATATTTAAAAAGTTATAGACATATCATTCTATAAATATATATTTTTTAATATTTTTAAATTTAAAACACGAGTTTAATTAATTTTATTGGTCCAATCTGTCGAGTCTTGGGTTCGAAATGAGATGAGTATCGAGTTTATAAAATCTGTAATAGTAAATTCTATATTTTAACTAACTTGCTCCCATGTCATCCCTAAATAGATGCGGGTTTGAAAAACATATAATGTAGTAGTTTTTTTTTTTTTTTCAATTACACAAGCATATGTATATTTACAATTTATTCAAATTTCAACATAAATCTCACACGTATAAGTATGATTGCAATATCATTCTACCAAATTAGCCTATGGCCTCACCTATTCAAATTTATTTCTATTTTATTTGAATATCGAAGTTAAAATAATATTTGCTGTTTTGGTTCGTGTTTATTGGGTTTTAGAGGGTCTTCAATGTAATGGCTTATACACATTAAATGTAATGATGTACATACTGCCTACCGCCTAATTGCACGAACCGGATTGTGGACTTCATTTGCAATGTAGCCCACAATCCATCCAAGTGGGAGCAATGTCCACTAGTTTTCATTATTCAATTAGCTGTCATTAATTAACTATTAAATTAACTAAATACTGACTTTTCATGTTCGCCTACCTTTAGATTTTCCTCTCTCTTCCTTTAATAAACACCCCCTTTGGCTCCAATTACTTGTCATCAATGACGATACTGTCGAACTATATTTAACATTAATTAATTAAAATATTTAAAACATTTAAATAAAAAAAAGTTTAGTGGTACACTACGCCAAAATTAAATAATTAGAGACAACATATTTTAAGATAATTATCAATAATGCTTTGAATGGACAATTTAATATTAACTATTCTTATAAAATATTTTCATATTTTTTAAAATATATATACTGATGCATAAATTAAAATAACATGATAAAATGACTCCTAAAAAATAAAAAATTACCGTTGTTACTTTAAAAAGATCTTCATATATTTTGTGACTGCAACAATAGAGGCTACTTGTCCAACTGTCTTGTATGTTTTAAATGCAAATTTCAAGTTTTCAAAAATTTGAAAAAAAAAGAATCCCAAAAACCATTTATTATTGTAGTGGCAGTCAGTACACATCCTTGTGTGTGTGTGCGCGCGCGCGTTTTGTTTTCCATGTATAAATGTAGTATTTATGAATAACTATCCATGCGCATGAATCCAGCTGGAATTCTTGTTTAAATACATCCCGGTCATTATCAATGTTGGAATTCATGTAAAAAAAAAGGATTTTTTTAAATAATATTCAATGCAGAATGTACGTTATGTGCGTATTATTATACTATGCTCTACAAGTACAACTTTTATCAAAAATAAATTCATTTAATTTATTCATCAGTGCTTCAATTTTTATTGATTTTTTAAGGTAATCCGACAGTTTTAGCTCATAAAAGTCAAACATTACAGATTAAACCCACAAATAACTTTTTTTATTTTATTTTTTTGGACTGCTTATCTCATATGAAGAATCCAAAATTCCAAATAAACAGTTCATGCATAATCGGTGGCTAGGTCTGCTTTCCATTGTCCAAATATTATATAAGTGAGCGTGTGTCGTACTTATGGTCCGCCCGCATACTTCAAATATTAAAAAAGAAAAAAGAAAACCACTATTCCATCGTAGACCATTACTTTTTGCAGTCAGAGATCTTTTTTCTTGTTCAATCTTATCGTTTTCCTACTTTTCTGGTGATTAGTTAAGGCTATGTATCTTCTTTTAAATTATAAATATAAAGTGTGATCTATTATCAACTAAAGACGAAATTGACATTGCCAAAAAGAGTGATTTAGGGTTTTTAGTGCTTGAGAAATATGTATCTTTTTAATAAATTTAATCGTCTCCACTTTATGGATCACAATTTACAATATCTGAAGTGCGATGTACTTAATATAACCATTAAATGATTTGTTTATACTTGATACTAAATAAAGTGATGAAATGCTTTATGATCATTATTTTTTATTTTTTAAAATATATGGCTCTGATATATTTTATCCGATTCGATTTGCTCCTATCTACTTGGGTCAAAATTAAGGGTGTAAGACTTATTTTTTGAGCTTGAGCTGGAACTCAAATTAATCGAACCAATTCCAAAACTCAACAAGCTTAGGAAACTAAGCGAGCTCAATGCAGATAGGGATGTTCATTAGATAATTTAATCCGATAAACTCGACGATTCAAGCCGAACCAATTTAATTGGATCGGGGTTAGGTCAAATAATTGGGTTGGATCGAGTAAAATTCGATCAAATCGATTATGTTTGCTTTGGTTCTCGAATTTCATATTTACTTATTTGAGCCGACCCGATGATTTAATTAAAATAAATAATAATTTATTTTTTTAATTATGACTTTTGTTGTTTATATTTGTCTTTAATGGTCAACTTAGATTTGAGTTTTGAATTTTATATTATCAATTATGACTTGTGGTAAAAAAGGAGATAATTTATAACAATTCTGACTTATAGTGCCCAGATGCTCTACTGTCTGCTTTTGAGTTTTGATGAATATTTTGAGAATAATTTGATTGTTTTGATTGGATTATACTACGCTAATATTATTTATGTAGACCATCTATTTAGTTTTGATTTAAGTATAGCTAGAACAAGCTAAGTTTTTTCTAGTTAAAGAGTTAAAGAAACTACAATCAATGTTTGTTTGCTTGTTGTTGTTGCTGCTGCTAATTCTTCTTTTTCTTTTTTTCTCCCTGAGCCAAACCAATCCAATATAGTTTAGGTTGTTTTGGTTCGAGTTCAACAATTAAAATTTACAAAATCTAAACCAATCAAATCCAATTGAAAACAATCAATTTGGATTCACTTTCTCTTTAAACCCAAACCAACTTGACCCGTGACTCCCCTATATATAGATTAATTTTTTAGACTCGAATTTAGGGTTAAGTTGTAGGTTCAAGATTGGGCTCGAAAAGTTGGGTTATTTTACAAAAATTTCTGAATTAGAATTTAATAACAACAAATTTTGAATTTTTAAGTTAAAAAAATTAAAAAATTAATATACCATTATAATTTTTTATATACAGATATTTTTTAAAAGAGAAATATAAACTTGTGAACCTACAAATAAGAATTATATGGCTTAAAATCAATTCGAAAACTATACAAATTTGGCTCGAGTTCTAATTCTTTGACCTCAATCTCAAACAATTTTCGAACAGCACGAGCTAGCTAAATTTATTTACATCCCCAATTAAAATAACATAAACATCGTAATTTAAGATACCTCTAAATTATATTGTCTTTTAAATGACATAATTCTATAATACCTTCAATTTACTCACTTGAGTACATTTTGGGCACTCTATATTTTCTTAGGATTTTTTATGGGCAACCAACCCAACGACTTTGGCCGTCGTCTGTAACTTTTCGAATAGGTTGTACTGTAACTCAAATTGACTTCAGAAGTGCTTATCTAACGTTAATCCCACCAACTTAATTGGCCTTGAATTTTAGAATGAATTTTTTTGGAAGTCGAATAAAAAAACTAGGTAAGAATCTTAACTTGATGCCTGAAACAAACAACAACAACCATTGGATGCTTATCGAGAGTCCCAATTTAATCAAAATTAAAGACTTAGGCCCGTTTGGTTTTATTTTGAAATTTTATTTTCACATCTTCTACTATTTAAAAATTAAAATATATTACTTTTTACACATTTTTATTCCACATGTTTTTATTTTTATTCTCAAAATATATTTTTCAATAACATATGTATCTTCTCCCAACAAGCTATATACCTTATTTATCTATTATTATTTATTTCTTTATCCACCTACAGCTTATTTAACCCAATATAATCATTATTTTTTCAACAATATATCTTCCACATGATATGGGATGTTAGGAATTTGAGCTCTAATGGACTCTTGATGTGCGTGTGTATAAAAAAAATTCTATCTAAATAGAAACTCATTTTCACCAACTATTTTTTCAAATTTTGAAAATAATAAAAATAAAAAATAAGAATGAAAATAAAACCAAACGGTCCTTAATTCATAAAGCGGCACATCATAGACTATAGACTATAGACTATAGTTGTTATTCAGTGCAAATATGAGTCACAAACAAAGCATCAAGGGTAGTCCACAAACTTCACCATTGGGGTCATCTCTTCTTTTTTCCTTTTTTAATTTTTATTTTTTTTAGACTAATGGACTGCCACAAAGTTGGAGCAATGCAGCTAGTGTGGCTCACTTTTGGAGGACATATATTTTTATGCACAAGGAATTCTCTACTGATTGAAGGAATCCCGTTATCCAGATGAAGTGAAAAAGACTAATGGGAATCCACTAGGAAAATCATGCATACTTCACAGAAAGAGCAAGTGATTTTAGGGACAATGCTGACCATGATGGAGGCCTGTAAGTTGAAATTCTGCACAGGCCTATATGTGTTTCGTGATCTAGTTGGATTCATCGTAGGATACTTTTAGGATAGATATTGGTAATCCAACACGATTCTTAAAGATGAAGTGAAGATGGATTAGAATTGATAGGTTCGATTCGAAGAAAAAAGATTATTCGATGCACAAATCAATTATATATGTCGAAAAATAGGTAAAATTTTAAATAAAAAAAATAAAGTGATCAACGTAATTCATAGTAATAGAATAGTATTATAATGTTGAGGTGCAATTTAAGATATTCACACAATAAAAAATTAAAAATCTTCAATCAAATCGAGTCAAATTTTCATAACGAGCCGAAATATATCAAACCATCTAAATAAAAGACATACAGGTTGTGGAATGTTTTGAAATATTTCCCATAAGTGAGAGTACAAGGAACCCTTTACACACCTATACAATGTATTAGTTGAAAAAGAGGATTAAATCATTCAATTTTAGTTTTGTGCTTTAAATGCCAGCTTGCTTTGTATAGTTGGGTCTGATCGTATGAAATTAGGCTTCTTCACCTTAACCTTTATTGGGCTGTTGTATGACCCTTTTATATTGAAATTGAAGTGGCATTATCTAAATTCAAAAGAAAAAAGGAAAGGAAAAGATGGAAAGTAGAAGCCAAGTGGTCTGTTGTCTAGTAATATAAATTTCCCACATAATGTGGAAGGTTAAAAGTTCTAACATGAGTGGACCTTTGATATGTGAGTGTGTATAAATAAAATATAAAAAAAGAAAAATAAAAATGATTAGCCATCCAACAAGTGATAGAAACCGACAAACTACAAGAAAAACAAGAAGAAATAAAAGTGAGACCATCAGGCCTGTTTGGTTTGAATTAAAATGTTTGATAAAGTAATTTTGTCAAGACTGATAATATTTGATTTGCGTGATATTAAACACTCTGAATTGTATAAAAATTATCAGCCCATACTAACAATACTAAAATTAAGGAATAGGTATTCATCCACATTCCTAGATTAATTTATCCATCGGGCTAAGTTCATGTAGTTATTAATTTATCCCTTAAACCAAACATTAATGTATATGCATATTTACAAGATTATAGAAATTATCATGTAAACCAAACAGATTTAAAACCATTACATAATTATAAAAATACATGCTACACGTCATGGGTAAAACAGTCACGCGACAAATGAAAAATCCAACCAAAGTAAGTATCCTTCCTTCTAAAGGTGTAATAGTTATGTCCATGGTATGCCTTTGATGGACTCTCAAAGCCCAGCCCTTAACCTAACTGGGCTCATGAAACTTTATGACATTGCCCAAGGCCTGCAACGAAACGGCACCGCACCTACAAATAAAATAAAAGATGATTTTAAAATGCTTCCTCTTTAAATGACCCTTGTCCATGGTGATATGGGTATGCATAAAATAACCCTAATATTCTTGGGAATTAAGTAAAATTATCAAATAGTAGATGATTGTGTCTTTCCTTGCAGTTCAACCAGCAATCCTTGATCTGTCCAAGTTGGCATGGATTCGACCCATTGGGCTCGAGCATGATGGTTGGCTTTGATCCTCTAGGAACTGATTTAATCTCTAATAAGCGAATGTTTCGAATTGATGCAACTTAAAGTACATAATCGATTCGAACCTCATCTACTCAATTTCAAGTCTGGAAAAGAGCTTCCAACTTATATCACTTGTTGATTTAGCAGACTAAGTCCATAGAGGTAAAATAAATAAATTAAAGAGGTTCGACTAATTAAATAATAAAAATGACAAAAGATCTGAGGGCCTAATTGACAAAATCTGTCAGCATCGAAATTTTAGTGGGTTGAAGCCCACTAATAAATTAAATTATTGATACTAAAATCTAAAGTCAAATAGATGCGAAAAATTATTTGCAAAAAATGAAGAACTTTGACTTATCACAATGAATTTGAGATAAAAAAAAAAATTCAAAAAAAAACTTATTGAATTCCAAAAAAAAAAAAATACTAACTCTGTTTTCGAACAGCATCACTTGTCAATCAATTAAATGTAATTTTTTTTTATCACATTACATACTAAAAAGCTTAAAACGGTGGCAAAAGAATATTAAGAATTACAAAAGAATTAATCATAAAGAAACCATTGACTCCTTCTGCAACATGGGAAGGTATGAGGCGGGCTCAAAGTTGAAATCATAAATAAATGTTGACTAGTCCAGATGAGAAATTAGGTTTGGGTTTGTGATTTTGACTCTTGGGCTAACCAATGATGCTTGTTTCTTCTTTCTGATGAATCTTCTGGTCACCAACACGTTGTTTGCCATCTGGTGCGACTGAATTCAACTTTAGCCGCCACCATGGACCATACCTCAGACTGTTCCCATGGACCAAGACTAAAAACTCCACCGCTTAACCCTACAGAAAAAAATTTCCATGTCTTCTAAATTACGCAGTAATTTTCTCAGCGTAAAGTGCCACCTTTCATGCAAATTTGACCTTTTTCCAGTAGCGTTTGAAGAATTGAACAGGCAAACTTAGGCATACAAAGAACACGCAATTTATGTCTTTCCGTTTGTGAAAAAACGTTATTTTATCAAAAGCTGTCCCTATCAAACAGTAGAGTTTCCATCAAACTTGGCTCCAAATAAAGCCAGCTAGTTTTGTAAATTCCATAGCCTAGAAAGGCCAAGTGGGAACAAATCATTGGCCGGAGCCTTCTCCATTAATCCAAGTTTAGTTTTCATAATTACAGGTAAACTTTGTAATAATCTCCGGCTTCAACTGACTGTTAGTTGAATGTATTCTAACTATTACTAATTAGTTTCCCACTTCTGAAGTTGTACTTTCCAATTTTCTTCTCTTTGTCGTATACTTTTATATGGACTCTTCTTCCAACAATTTTCTCTGAGTTTCCCATTCCTTCTTGATTTCTCCATTTCAGACTCCAACATTGGAAATAACTCAAGATAAAGATCCTTCATTGGTGGCAATTAAGGTGATCAAGAAGCTCCATCCTCCTCCTCCCCCACCACCTCCGCCACCGCTGCCGACAGCCACCCTGCAGCCATGAAAAACCAAGGCCAAAGCCCATTTTCCGTGGCCGGAAAGCTGATAACCTCCCCATTCCCTCTTCTCAACCTCCTCTCCTATCTCTTCTTCTTCATTTTCGGCCTCACTTTCGGGATCATCCTCTGCCTCCATTACAAAAGCTTCTCATTCAATCTTCAAGTCACAAACGGACAATTCTCAATTTTCACATCACAATCATTACCGCAGCAACCGCCGCCACTTACATTCTCTCCAAAGATCAGTAATACTTCAAAGACAAGCCATGTAGTTAGGTGGAGGGAATTTCTACAGTCACCCACTTTGATGCATGAGATGAGTGATCACGAACTGCTGTGGAGAGCATCAATGGAGCCTAAAATCCAAGAATTTCCATTCAAACGCGTGCCCAAAATCGCGTTCATGTTCTTGACGAGAGGGCCGTTGGTTTTAGCTCCGCTCTGGGAGAAATTCTTTAAAGAGCACAAAGGGTTGTACACAATCTACTTGCACTCGGATCCGTCTTTCAATGGATCGGTGCCTGAGGGTTCGATTTTTCATGGCAGGAGGATTCCTAGTAAGGTCAGTTGAGATAATCCCATTTCATAGTTCATATATAATTCTTGTTTCAAGGCATAATCGTAATTAAGGTTTCTTGTGATAATTTCTATTAAGTTCAATCTATGATTCACAAGGCCTAAACAAGATTTTATGGGATTCCTTAATTTGATTCAAAAAATTTTATATACAAAAGTACATTAGAGGTTAAGTTTCTAATAAATGAATCTGTGTCTTTAACCCCCGCAAGCCGCAAGCAATCTTCTCGGGGATGCTTCTGTCCCCCTTTCCAAATGTAGAAACTAGGTGGTAGATGTAGAATTAAATTATGCTAGATGATTCAGTCAACTTGTGGACAACACACACAAACACACAGTGGAACGTGTGATATTTGAGCTGTAACTAACTATAGACCTCAAAACCATGGTACATTGTCCCATAGGATTCATGTGATGAAATTTTTATATTATTGTCCTGTAAATTTTTAAATCTTGTAATAAGACTATTTTCTAAGTTTAAGAATGAATCATTCAAATACATGAGGAAATTATTATGTGAGAATTCAATTGCTTTCCATAATATATATGGAGAATGTAGTTCGACTAAAGTTAAAAGTCACATAGGCACAGAATCTAATGATAAAACAACCAAACACCTAATCACACAGTAGAAGAATTTTTAAACAAGGTGGATAGGCTATATTTGAAAAAGGAAAATATCTAGCATTCAAGGTGTGTGGGTATAGAACTAGCTTAGATTGTTTCAAAAAGATATGCCTTCTTGGTTCATTCTCGAATTTTCTTCTACCCCTTTTTCCCACTTAGCAGGCTCAGTATGATACGGTTATTGAGCTTTCTATTTGAATTCGTTTGCAAAAGAATGAGATTGGATAAATACTTTAGAGTTGAATAGGCTTTTTCTAGAATTATGATCCGACAAGTATATTTGTGTACTATGCACCGTGTGAGCACAAGTACGTTGACTAAGGGAAACTTTTAACTGTGAATTGATTGAAAAAATTCGAGTGGGCTGGGCCAACAGAAAGAGAAGAAACCATGTGTGATTTAACAGGTGCAAAGTGGCCACGGCCTTGATTTTAACTAATGATCCTCGAGGACAAAATGTGTATCCAAGCAATTTGCACAAGATGGGGTAGCATTTAACAGGGATCACTTGTGTAAAACACCCAAAAAACAAGACCATCTTTATTAACTCTTCGAAAGCATTTGTTGCTGTCCCCACCCAACCTTTTGGCCAGAAGTTGTCTTTCAACAATTATGAAGGAAGATTTTTTCTTCAACCTTATCTTCAAAATCCACTTTGTTTTAGAATATCTTCCGTTCTTGGTAGGTTTTGAGTGGGTTTTAGAAGTACAATAGCAAAACATGGATTCTTTACAAGAGTTTTCTTCAGCTGGGGGCCTTGAAGTTCGTCTAGAAATGTGGAATCTTAATGTGGAAATGTCGTGACTTTATGGTGGATTGTTTAACTTAAATACTTGTAGGGTTTTTTTTTTTTTTTTTAATACTTGTAGGGTATAGCACCTAAGGAAAATTTACCTGTTTTAATATTTGTCCTTTTATTTTAATAAGTATTTCATGCTCTGTTTTATTTATTTGTTAAGTGTATGTAATCTATAACTAAATATTCGTTTGAAAAAGTATTTAATACACTTGACATGTATCATGTCCTACCTTTTTTTATTTTATTTAAATCTCATCATAACCTATTCTATTTTACAAGATTTGAAAATAATCATTAATCCCTTAGTGAAGATACGGACTAATCCTTTGCTCCATAATTCGAAACTATTTATAAGTAACATATTAAGAATTCTCAAAATACTAGTAGTGCATTATTCCTGTTGTCATTCATTATTTTCATAGTACACAATTATCATCGGACAAATATATTAACAAAGTGAAAGGCATATCATCTATTATTACTGATGATTTCATCTAACACAAAACCTTTTGTGAACATTATAAATGCAGGAAGTTCAATGGGGACATGTTAACATGGTTGAAGCAGAGCGTAGATTACTAGCCAATGCTCTTCTTGATTTCTCAAACCAATACTTTGTTCTCCTGTCTGAATCTTGCATTCCTCTCTACAATTTCTCCACCATCTACTCTTACTTAATCAACTCCACCCACAACTTTGTGGAGGCATATGATCTACCCGGTCCAGTGGGCCGAGGCCGATACAGCCGTCAGATGGGCCCCACGATCAGGCTTGATCAATGGAGAAAGGGGTCTCAATGGTTTGCCATGGACAGAAATCTTGCCCTAGAAGTTATTGCAGACAAAAAATACTTCCCTGTTTTCCAGAACTACTGCAATGGCTCATGTTACGCTGATGAGCATTATTTGCCAACATTTGTGAGCATGAAATTTGGGGAGAGGAATTCAAATAGGACTTTGACTTGGGTTGACTGGTCGAGAGGCGGGCCCCATCCGGCCAAGTTCATCAGGACAGATGTCACTCCAGAGTTTTTGGAGAAGTTAAGGAGTGGTAGCAATTGTGAGTACAATGGGGAGAAAACTAATGTTTGTTACTTGTTTGCAAGAAAATTTACATATAATGCATTGGATAGGTTGTTGAGGTTTGCACCACAGGTTCTGCACTTCAACAGGTAAATTTGTAAGAGCGTATAGAGAGAGAGAAAGATAACACGTAGAGAGGTTATTCAATTATTTGGAAGATTACATTCTTTGGGGAACATGGGTCCCCGCATTTTTTAATATGTACATGAATTTGTATTCAAATTTGATTTTTCAAGAAAATGTTTGAAGGAAAAGTTCAAGAAATTCTTTAGCGCTGATTTTGAAAGATATGGGCCTATGTTGGGCCTTTCACTTAAGATGAGATGAACTATAACCAAATAAAGTAGAAGTCCAGCCCGTTTGGAAGGTTAGAACAAAACAAGCCCAACAGTAGATGTATCTAACATAAGAAACGGCCTCTTGAGTCAGGCCCAAGAAGAGCAAGCAGGCAACGTTTTAGTGGAAAAAAACAGACAAAATGCAATTGTTCCTCAGAACTTCTGGCTGTGCATATAGGAGTAAGCAATAAATGTATGCACTTTTAGCTCAAGTATGGTTCACATATCATCAAGATTCATTCCCCCCAGCGATAAAAAACAAATGCTAACTACCCAACTAAACAACTAACAATCTGATACTCCAAAACCTACTGAAAAGAAACACTTAAAATTTACAAACAAAACAAGCTTTCAATTACCAACCATTGATCATTCACTCACTCTGCATGGATCTTCAGAAACGACAGGAGAATCCGAAACCGAGTCAAGACTTTCGTGGGATGGCGACACCTCCACTCCCCTCAACTCCTCTATCATTTTCACCACATAGTTCATCTTTGGCCTTTGATCTGGTGAAGCTTGGGCACAAGCCATCCCTATCTGCAACAACCCCACCATTTCCTCTTCAATATCCTTATACCTCATAAGCTCCAAATCAAATACCTCGGCCGTCCACTCCTCTCTCACTACAGATTGAACCCACCTCGGCAAATCAACTACCCCACTGTACCCAGAGCCAGGGCCGCTGCTGTCCATGATAGAGGGGCATTTTCCAGTTAGTAGTTCTAATAGAAGGACCCCGAAGGAGTATACATCGGACTTTTGGGTTAGTTTTCGACCGTCTAATGATGCTTCAGGGGCACGATAGCCATTGGATTTTGGGACTGAGGAAGGCAAATCAAAAATGGAGAGGCCAAAATCAGATACTCTTGCATTGCCAGCTTTGTCGATGAGAATGTTTGTGGATTTGATGTTCCCATGCATAAGCCTGAGGGACTTGCATGAGTTGTGAATGAAGGCTAATCCTCGAGCTGCTCCAACTGCAATCTTTAGTCTTGTGGTCCAGTCTAATGGGGTTCTTCCGGGTCCACGGTTGCCTGTAGAGATTCATAGCAAAATTTATCATTCTTCACCGGAATTATGAAAGAGATGTTTCAAATTACCACGTTCACTAGTTAGTAATGAATGCAATGTGGTGGTAGGAGTAGCTGGTCACATGATGAGGGACCAAAAAGGCAGGAAAATATCAATGAGCGAGTTAATTTGAAGCTTGAGTTTACAGCAAAAGTTTTGGTCATTCGCTTTATGATGAAATATGAAATACAAAGCAAAAAATCTTCAGACTTTATTTCCCAAAAAGCAACAAAAGAAAACAAACAAAAATAGAAAGAGTAAGAAGTAGAAACAAATTTACTCCCAGTGATTGTGGAATAGGCAAATTGGGAAGGACTAATCCAATAACGAGCAGGCAAGTAGAAACAGTTCCATATGTTGCAAAAGCAAAAGCTAGATATATACTTTCATTCAATGTCCTATTTAAGGCAAACCAAGAATACAGGCGTTTTCCAACGGAAGGCCTATATGTTGGTTAATGGCTTATCATGTATATGCAGCAAAATACTCCTCATGCCTAACAAATTAGAACTTTAAGCTCTAGACAGAAACATAATATTGAAATGACACCAACTGAGCTTTTAATCCACATGGTCAATGGCCAAACAGAAATTGACAAGTCATCAAGATCTTAAATTAGCACACCGACTTTATTACTATTTTGAGTACTGATGAATTTCATTTCTTTGTTACTTATGCATCACCTCTCAGGGTAATAGTTTGCAACTTTCAGAAGGAGAAAAGCTCCAAACAACAAGATCAAGAAATAAAGCACATAAGAATTTAATCATCATCTTCCACTAATTGACCAACATCATCTTTTATTCAGCATGTGAAAGCATACACTTGAATCAATTTCTAAGCTAAAACGACATTGCTACTCCCACATGCACGCTACTTCATCAACATTTCTCCAGATTCTCGTTATATTGGTCCCCATATATTACACAGTAATACGATAATCTCCTACCACTTAGGTATACATAAGGAGTCCTTTGAGTTCCCTTTGTACCACTACTATAGCATAGCTACCTATACATGCAAAATAAATCAGTGGCATCTAAATAAACAACAAATAAATGAGTGAAACAACAGATCAATTCCAAATTAGAGTCCATAGACAACATGAGATTATCCAACTGCAACCATTTGAACTTAACAATCCCCATGATCATTCCAAATGTTTAATTCTAACATTATCCTCATCATCAAGCCCAAATCAACTAAAAATCTAACAGCAATCGTTAAGTTATGCATCAGCAAAAACATATGTTGAAAATGCTTACCATGAAGCAGCCAAAACAAGTTGCCATTAGGCATGTAATCATAAACCAACAACTTCTCATCCCTTGCAAAATAGTAAGCCTTCAAACTGACCAAATTCGGATGCTTAAGCCTCCCTAACACCTCCATTTGCTGCTCAAATTCTTTCTTACCATTCACATTCAAATCCTTCAATCTCTTTACTGCCACCACATTCCCATCATCCAAAATCGCCTTATAAGCAGTTCCAAATCCACCTTTCCCCAGCATCTCTGCTGACGCCCTCAGCAAATCCTCCAGTTCAAACCTCCTTTCCCCATCAAAAAAGACCATCTTCCCCCTCTCATATCCCGACTGGGCTGGGTTCGGGTACGGGCTCGACGAATAAACAATTTTCTCCGCATGGGAGCCGCTACTTTTTCCTGACGTTAATTTATTGGAATAATTCCTCCAGAAATAGCAATACAGAAGCAAAGAAACCAGCCCCAATACCACAACATCTCCGAGTATTATGCCTATTATGGCCAGCGAGCTAATTTTACTTCGGCGAGTACTTCCTGCTTTAATAGGTGGCTTTGTCTCCGCAGGCATTGCGGTTGGCGACGACGCAACAGTCGTCCTCGGGCTCAGAGGCGATGCCATAGCCCCGCCGGGACGAGTCGGGTCGCTAGAAACCACCTTACATTTCTCCAACGGCGGCCCACACAGAACATGATTTTTCCAAAACGACGACGCGGGGAAACCCGAAAGTGAAACCGGTATCTCCCCCGTCAACCCATTTCCCGACACATTGAAATCCTGCAAATCCGGTAAGCTCAAACCCGAAATGGAACCTGAAAACGCATTTTCTTCCAGCCTCAATGTCAACAAATGCGTTAGCCGGTTCACGCTTAACGGTACGCTCCCGAAAAAATTATTATAAGACAGGTCGAGGCGGTAAAGTTTCGTAAGCGAAGATAACGAAACAGGGAACCCGCCGGAAAAATTGTTGTGAGAAATGAACAGGAGTTTAAGACTGGTGAGGTTGGAGAGATCCGGAATTTGACCTGAAAACTCGTTTCCCTTGAGGCTGAGGACCCGGAGTTGGGTGAGGGAAGTAAGGGAATGTGGGAAACTGCCCCTGAGGTCTAGTTTTTCTACGACTAAACGGGTCACCCGGTTGTGTAGGCACGAAACTCCGAGCCATGAACCGGTGCATGGATCGGAGAAGGTGTTCCAGGAGGTGAGAACGGCTCCATTGGGGTCGGCGGTGGACTTGAAGAGGAGGAGTGGTTGGGTGTCGGGGTTGTTTAGAGCGGCGGCGTAGTGGAGGAGGAAGAGGAAGAGGGCAGTGGTTAGAGGGTTTGGCTTTGGCTTTGCTGATGCCATTGTTGGGTTGAATGTTCTCAGATGGTGTTGCAGAGTGAGCGAGAGCAGTGAATAAAGTAAAAGGCTGGTGAGGTCTGAAGGGCTTTAAATCTTTTATTCCATTCTCAATATCATTTTCTATTTCATTATATAAATATATAATATACATATTAAATATTTTTTTATAAAAATAATTAATTAAAATTAAATATATTTAACGTAAATATAATAAATTAAAATAAAAAATATAATAACAAAATAGCGAATGAAATAAAAAATTCAAAAATGTCAAAAGGGTAAGGGATTTTGAGCTAATTAATCTTCTTAAAGTATTTTTATACAATTTTTGGCTTATTATTTTAGCCCAGTTGATGTTTGATGCACTTGATTAATGTAAAATTTTGCAGATTTTATTTAGACAAAAATAAAAATGTTACAAAGATAGTAAAAGGGCGTTTACCTGAGCTTATTAAGATATTTTATTTATTTTTAAAAAAATTAAGTTAAAAGATTTTATCAAAATATTAACTCTATGTTTGGGTGTTGAATTTTAAAGTGAAAAATGTGACGGAAAAAATTATTTTCATACTTCAAATAATGTAACTATGTGTTTTAGTATTTGCGCATTTATATTTTTCTTCTTTTTTTTTCTCCCCATTTTTCATGATCCAAACATAGGCTAAAAGTAAGTTGGAAAATAGAGCCTTTCTATCAAGGGTTTAAATGAGTTTATAAGTTTTAAAATTAATTCAAAACCTTTTATTATCTTCAGAAGTTTAATAATATTTTATAAAATATTTTTAAAATGGCATGTTATAAGTCTCTTGCATTTTATAAAGTATTTTTAAAAGAACTTATGAATTCAATCAAATACATTTTAAATAGGTATAAGGAGTATTTTTTGTTTATAAGTTATAATAAAATCAGAAACAAGTATAGAAATTGAGTAATTCTTAAGAATGGATACAATCAACATACTACTAACCATTGACTCATTTCTTTTAATAATAGCATAATTTGATGCTTGTTAATTATATATATATTTTTTATTTTTATCTTTTATATGTACATACATTAAAATTTTGAACATCAAATCTTATATTTAGATATAAAAGTGAGGTTATTGAGTCAATTAACCTCTTCACTTGTTAATTATAATTATATGCAAATGTGTGTACTAAGAGTATGACTAAACGAATTCTAAGATTTGATTAGAGCTTTGTTTGGTCTCGATTTTTCAAATTATTTTTTAATTAGGGAAATAAAAATTAAATATTTTGATTTATTTCATGAGGGAACTATTTAAAGCATCCACGAAAATGTCTTAAAAAATACTCATTTTTTCCATTACTCAAAACAAATGTAATTGTTATATATATATATATATATATATTCTCACACTATAATTATACATTAACAAAAATATTAATATATAATTATATATTTACCCCACATACTAAATACTGATTCAATATTTATAATATAAAATTTCTCATCAAAAAATAAAACCAAAAATATACCATATCCCTTAACCCTGTTCAAAATACCTTCCTTCAATATTTTTTTTCCAAAATAATCAAAATAATGCCAAATAAAAATTTATTTATTTTTATAATAGTTGAATAATTAATTGTAGATTGTTGATTTGGTGCCCAAAGTTCTTAAGCTTTGCAGTTATAATAATTTGCCTATGGATGTCACTGTCTGTCTCAGGAGCAAAGCATCAAAAATTAAATTGTTCTGATGAGTATCAAACAAATTAAACGCCAAACCATATTAGACAAATTGTGTAGAAAATGGATTGGGAGCTGTGGATGTTCGTTTTTGAGCTTTGCAGTTGTACCTAAATGAGCAAAGTTTGTCGTAAATTGTCCAAAGAGTACAACAAATTTAATAGGGGGTGTGCACAATTAGGACCGTTGAGGAAGTGGGACCACGGAGACGGATGGAGGTGAAAACCACTGAAAAACTGAAAATATTGGCCGTAACATTTACTCAGGCCTGTTATCATCACGTGGATAGTGTGTGTATTGAGAATCCTAAGGGGCCGTATGGTTTCATTCTCACAGTCAATTTTCAGTTTTAGGTGAAAATGTATAGTAAAAAATTAATTAAAAAATAAATTTAAAAATGAGCTATATTTGGATTCATTGTTTAAAATTATAGACTTGTATATATGTAAAAAATTATATGTATTTGGATATTAAAAACTTTTGTATTAAAATTTATGTAATTTTTGGATTTGAATAAATGATGTAATATGTGATTATTTGAAAAAATATATATTATAATTTGTATGTGAATTTAAATTTGAATTTATAATATTTTTGTTGTGAATAATGTACGAAAAGTATTGGGAAGATAAAAAATGATTAAGATAATGTTAAAGGTTGAAAAATTGATGAAAATGGAGGGAAAATGTAATAAAAAATATTTTGAAAATAAAAATATTTGAAAAAATTGTGTAAATAGTAATAGTTTCCTGTTTTTATTTTCAGGAAAAAATGAAAATGACCTATGAGAATGAAACCAAATACGTCCTAAGCCCCCATTTGGATTTATTTTCATTTCCATTTCCAATTTTCAGTATTTCTAAATTGGTGAAAATTAATTATATGATGTAATGTGAAAATTAAAATGTGATTCGATGAAATTTTTGAAAATATAATAATTATGTTGGTTTTAATTGGTTGTAGGCGAAAAGAAATTGAAATAATTGAATAGAGAGAAGATATCTAGGTTATTAAATAATGTATTTTGAAAATGATGTTTGGTGGAAATATATAAAAAGTGATAGTTTTTATTTTTGAAATAGTAGAATTTGTGAAAATAGATTTTGAAAATAAATTCAAACAGGCCCTAGAAAGACAAAAATATTAAAATAAATAAATAAAATAAATGAAAAGGATGTGCCCAACTGCAACTCCATTTGTATTTTAAGTAAATCGTGGAAAATAGTACGAGAAAATGGCCCCCTTTTTTGGCTTTTGGGTGTTTTGTTAAAAATATTTTGAGAGAATGAATTTTTGAAAAAAAAAAATGGAGAATGTACAATGTATTTCTTTTTGTTTTGAAAAAATATGAAAAATGAATTGAAAATAAATTGCTTATTTTTTTGTGTTTTGGAAAAAGACAAATTTTATTGTGATGTCAAATCAATTGCTTTTTAGTTTAGTTTATAGGATGAAAATAATTTTTATATATATTTATAATGTTTGAAATATAATTGTTGGGTGTTTTGTAAATGAATTATGAGAGATATTGAAATTTTATTTTTTGGGATAAGGATTAGAGAATATGCACCTATTTTGTAATTGTTGTGGGAGAATGAAAATTTTTTGGGAAAAGCAAAAAGAACAGGCCTTGTGTGTTGAAAAACAAATTAAGGAAATGTGAGTTTTGTTTGTTTTTGTTATGGGATTGATGAAAAATATTTTGAAATAAAATTATTTAATTGAAAATATTTTGGAATGGGATAAATTTTAGTGTACATTACAAATCCATCGTTTTTTATTTATAATTGAAAAATAAATAATAAATTATCAGCAGAGTAATTTACCTCAACATGCATCATGAGAGTCTTCTTTCATTATCCGACGTTTAATTTGAATTAAAATTGTTAATTAAAGAATGAATCTAATAATATAGTTCCATAAAAAGTGTCTACAAATCAAAACTGCATAAACGATTTATTCACAAACTACTCTCACATATGAAAATGAACACATATCCTTACTGTTAGGAGTTCATAATTAAATCGATTGAATTATGTGGCTGGAATGTGGAAATTAATGGTAATATGGTCTATTTTGATATAATAAAATCAATTTATTTTATTCTATTTAATCTTTTTGGTCGGGGCTGGTAATTCTCAAATTGTAAATTTTTATGTCATGAAAATGGTTTTTATTAATTTCCAACATATTTATCATGTGTAAGAAATACAACATTTATGTCCAGTATTTTTTCCTTTTCCTTTTCCTTTTCAATTTTGTGATGTCATGAAACATGGATGTGTAGTCAACAAATATTTAAATTGAGTGTATCATATTGTGTAAAAAATCCAACATATATTTTTATTTAATAATATTCGTGCATCATAATTATTGATTTATAGATCTCTATATACACATGATGGATTTAGAATGTAATAATTTATACCATTAATTGAGCATGATCAAATTAAAACACAATTCACACAAATTCTACTCTTGCAAGGGAAGTCATTAGTAAGAATTTTGTAATTTGTTATTATATTCTTAAAAATTCAGAATTCTTGAGTGCCCATTTGGTTTAATTTTCAAAACTTCTTTTCATTTTCTCTTGAAAATAAAAATAAAAAGCTATCAATTTCTCCCATATTTTCATGGATATTTTCATTCTCAATATATTTTTCCAAACGCGTTATTACACCATCTTTCTCTATTTTCGCATTTTATTTTCTTCTATTATATTTGTATGTTTTTTGATATAAAAATACTATAACATTCAAATACAATTCAATTTCAATCTCATACAATTATTTAATTTTAAATAAAATATTTAAAAAATATTTTATTTTTAAAATTACAATTATAACTAATTTTTTATTATTTTTATATTAAAAAATAAAAATACCCCCACCAAACGAAATCAAACGGCCTGAAACGCTAAGAATGAAATGTCCTAATCATTACAAGCACGACTTTTGAAGCTCATCTTAATTCTCAAGCAAGGGGCATTTGTCTTGCTCTCCGGGGGCTTCCGACAAAGAGTGCTCCCTTTCATTACTTTTAGTACTAATAAAATAAATTTAACAGTCAAATATCAATGTTTAATGAAAATAAATTAATCAAGTAATAAAAATAATGCTGTTTCTACTCTCTAGTATAATGGGTATTTTAGGTAATGACTGGGAGGGATATGATATTTCTATATTCTCTTGACCGTTTTATTTTTATATATTGCCCTCGAACTTATTCTTGAGGTAGTTAATTGAGCAAGTCTTGATTACGCTTATTTTAATTTTTCTTGATTTTTATCTGGAAAACGTACTTAACATCCTTAATACCAATAAAATACTGCACAAGGCTTGTTAAATATTTTAAAATAGCTCATGGGATGTTTTATTACGTTTTTTTGTATGATTTTATAATATGTTTTGGGAGAATGAATTATTAGAAAATGTAAAAGTTATGTTAGGGAATGTAATTAATTTTTAGTTATATTTTGAGAAATAATAAAAAATTAGTTTTGGATAATTTTAGTATGTTTATTTATGTTTTGGGGGAGACATTTTTTACTATAGTAATCAAATTAATACTTTTTTATTGAGTTTTTGAGGTGAAAATAAAATTGAATGATTTTTTTATTGATAGAATAGTAATAAAATATATATAATGTATATATGATATATGTATGTATATATTGCAAAATGGGAAAGTTTTGGCCTTTTGGGGATAATGAAGGATAGTAGATGGTATTTTGGATTTTATTTTATTTTATTTTTTGTGTTTTAGAGAAAAAATGAGGATATATTTGGTTATATTTTCCCAAAATAATTTTATTCTGGAAAACATAACCAAACTATCTTATGAGACAAAAAGAAAAATAGATGTAGTTATTGTTGTAAAAATGTTAAATTGTTAGATTAAAAATATTTTTTTAATGCAATAATGTTAAATCATGAATTTTATTTATGCCACAAATATAATAGAATAAGATATTACTATTTAATTTGATGTGAGTCTAATTTTATTTTATTTTTTGTCTTACCATTGAAAATGTTTAAAAAATTATTATTAAATTTAGTATGAGTTAAGAATTATTTTAAATTAGTTAGTAAAATTTAATCATTTTTAAATTGATAGAATAAAAAATCTATCATTAATATTGATTGGTCCGATTTTTTTCTAAAAAAGATATTTTAGGTTTAATTGAAAATAATAATTACATGTATAAGAATATTCTAAATAGTAAAAAATTAAGAAAAAAATATTCTGAAAATAAAAGATAGGAACTATATTTAGGCTATGTTTGTTTATAAATTGAAGCATTTTACCAAAAAGCAAAATGGTTTTTTAGAAGTGGAGTTGAGAAATATGATGATTGTTTGTTTATATTTTCAGTAGTAGGTGGATAATATTTTAAGAGAAAATTGTTTGTTTGATTATGTTTTGAAAGGGAATAAAATTTCACATCAATAACATTTTTGTTGAATTAATATGGTGCAATTAATCTTTTGAAATTATATATGTATGTCTATGTATAGTTGGGTGGGAAAGACAAAAAATGAGATGATTATACATTGAGGAATAAATAAATTCAATTCCTCAATGTATTTTTATTAAATAAATAAATATTTATAATTTATTTTTTAATTATACATTTTTAGACATTTTTAATTGTGTTTTGAAAGTAAAATTAGTGAATATTTATAATTTATTTATTTGTATTTTAAAAAATAAAAAATAAATTAACAATTTGCAATAAAACGCGACCTTCATTTATCCATCCTCACACACACGCACATTTGTAGCAGTTCATAATTACGGAATAGGTCACGGTAATATTCCAGCTTTTTGCATGGGGAATTGTAAAATCAAAAAGCAAAAAGGAACCAATAGGAATTTGACGTGGAGTAGAATTCTATAATAATTATTATTATTGTTATTTACGCTAATTCTATAATTATTATTAATTAAGAAGAAGAATTCGAATTTCGCAGTACTAAGTCAGGGCTTAATCATTTGGTCCAAAGACAAAAGAGAAAGTTAGATCGTGTGATAAGATATGTGACTGTTTATTACGGCACTAATTCAAACGTTGGCTTTGCATTCTTCACTTGTCGGAAGACTGACTGATGAAGGAGAATTTGGTCTGCAGCTTCTTCCACGCACGTTTCCCAATCTAAGGATTCCAGTGGTGAGACAATGCACAAATAAGTTTGGAGGGGGAGCGTGGGGTGGTGTGGGCCCCGGATTATATTATTTATTACAACAAAAAGTGGACAGTAATCTTGGTTGGGAGCCTTGGGGGTGTGGGGGTCCAGCTTTAAAATACTTGCTTTGCTGGCCGCATGAATATTTGGGTGGATGGGACATATTTTATTTTTATTTTCATTTTCATTTTTTACTGTGGTAAATTTATAATAGATATTTGGTTTCAATCATAGTAATTATCCTAAAAATGAACTTAAACCGAATCTTCAGCAAAGTGTTAACAGGATTAATGTTGTTTTTTTAGAGATGATTGCTTCGTTAATTGGTATGACGAGTGACTCGGAATTAATAATTTTTTGTTGGAAGTTATAGATCAATTAATTTATTGTATAGCATATTACTATAATTTTAATAGTTTTGAATTAAATTGAGTCTATTAAACTGAATCATTCCGTTTGGTTTGGTAAATAGAAAAGATAGAGGGGGAAAAAGAAAAGAAAAGAAAAATGCACATTTCAATTTCCAAAGTGGGGGAGGATTTGGGATTAGGATTCAATTTAGTCTAAATCATTTAGGAGAAGGAAAGAGAAATAATACATATAGTATAATTAATACTAAAAATTCTATATATAAATAGTTTCAGTATTCGATATGTTACGATTTATTGGCATGAAAAATTAAATATCAAATTTTTAGAAAAACTGTTATAATTGAATTTTCGTTTCAATATAATTAATCAGTATATTGAGCTGTAACTACTCTTGATGGAACATAACTTATTTATTCATATTTATAGTTAAATTGAGTTTATTCAAAAATTTCATTATAAATAAATAATTAATTACAATATTTAAACTCTACATTTTTTATTTTTAGCTGTCTTAAGAACTAATGTTTAAACTTCAATTCAAGTTAACTTGATTCATCTAACATAATTAAAAAAAAATGTCCTTTTATTCAAACTTCTTATCTTGGTTAAACATATACTCTATTATATTTTGTTTTTAATAAAATACCGCAGCTTCTTTTTAATTAAAAATGATTATTAACATAATAGCCAAAAAGATCCAATTTGATGCCCCTGAGCTTGAGGACAAAACAAAGACCAAAAGAAGGTACGGGTATTTAAATTTGTTGTTTCGTAATGAATACGATTGTATCAATGGTTCTCCTTTGATTGCTTGGTACGAGGAAAAGGGTGAAAGTTATCCCTCCTATTTGGATTTCGGACACGTCAATGTAATGTTTTTAAAATTAGATCGAACAAAAAATTGATAATCTTATTTATTATTGATTCAATTAATATAATGTAATAATTATATTTAATTTTATAAATATATATAATATTTTAATATTATAAAAAAATAAAACTTTCAATTAATATAAAAAGAATATTATTTTTAAAAAAAATTCAACTTACTTATTTTTAAGTATATTTTTTAGAAAATAATACTATTTCACTATTTATCAACTATAAATAAATAAAAAATAATATTTCACATTAATTTAAATAATCATTTGTTTATTGTTTCAACTCAAAGTAAAAATAAATTCTTTTACACTAAATATTCAACATAATTTAAGAGATATTAAACAAAATAAAATAACAAATTAAACATAAGCATTTACTTATGGCCACCACTTTATTAAATTTCAAGAAAATAAATTAATGTATCAAAAAATTACATATCCAAAATTTTTGATAATCATTTTTAACTCATAATTTCTCTTTTCTTTTTTACTTTTTTTTATTCTTAAAAAAATTTAAAATTTTCAAAAAAAAAAGTAAATCGGACCACCACTATTTTTTATAATTCAATCGAACAAGACTGGTATCCAGTCACTGGTTTGATCTGATTTTCAAAACATGAGGTCTATATAAAAGTGGGGCCATGTCAAATTTTTATGGGTCTCTTTAGATAGGGTGAGCATTAGTTGGTTTGATAAAATTTACCAACCAAATCAATTGATTAATCTACTGAATTGTATGGAAACTTTTAACCATTTATCGCATCGAAATTTTCAATTAAATAGTAGAATTAACTGCAAAATTTCAATTTGGTTCAATTAATTCATCGCTTGACCTTTTTTTTTTCTTTAGTTTTTTTCTCAATATTATTATTTAATAAATATACTTTGTATTCTTTTTTAGTATTAATGGTAAGATTTTTCAACTTTTATTGACTAAAAAACATGCATATAGTACAAAATATTTAATGTATGAAGCAAAAATACTCTACTTTAATTGCTAAAAACTGCATAATAGGACCTCAAAGCAAGAGCAGCAACAATTGATTCAGAAACCAAAACCCCAGCAAGATGCGAGGTTAAGACACCACGTCAATCAATTAACACAACAACAGTGCATAAGCTACTCCAAAATCAAATTCACAAGCGCATTTCAAAAGCTAAATCTTGAAAAATTCAAAGCAAATGTCCAACAGCAGCTACTGATGAGCAACATACAAATTGTAACATAATTATATGAGTTCAAAACAGAACATAAGCAGCAAAATCCCAAGCTCCATTCGATGTAAAGATCCAAAAGCCGCTAATGAAGAGCAGAAGGCAAATGGAAACAAAATTATATGAACTCGGTTTTTGACCGATTTTTTCGAAAAATTAATCGTGCTACATTGAAAATTGAAAATTTATAAAAAAAAATATTAATTAACCAAACTGAAAATAAATTGGACAACACGATTTGGTGAATTCAATTTCTGTTCTATTGATTAATCATTTTTTTGATTAATGGATAATTTTACTCACTGTTATCTTTAGATGTCACAATTAATACGAATTGGTTAGACTCAAATTAAGACTGAATCCATAAAAAAGTCTGACATGGTCCTTTGTATGTGAATTTCTTTTTTCTCTTCCCTTTAGTAAGTAAAAATAAAATTGTGTATGAAATATTAGGGCCCTAGACTTTTTTATTTTCTTCTCTTTACTATTCATTTTCACTAGAAAATGAAAATGTCTCTAAAATAAAAATAAGTCCAAACGGTCCCTTATATATATTTTTCAATAACCTCTCTCTCTCTCTCTCTCTCTCTCTCTCTCTCTCTCTCTCTCTACTACTTCTAAGACTACTCTCCATCTACAATCTATTAAACTTAATATAATCATTATTTTTTCAATAATATATCAAAATACATACTCATTTTCACTAATTATTTTCTTAATTTTGAAATAATAAAAATAAAAAATGAAAATGAAAATGAAAATCAAATCAAATAGGCCCTAAGTGCTCATTTGGTTTAGTTATCAAACATTATTTTCATTTTCTTCTAAAAATAAAAATAAAAAACTATCAACTTTCTTTTATTTTCACATACATTTTCATTATCCGCACATTTTCTCAAATACACTCTACTCTCTCTCTCTCTCTCTCTCTCTCTCTCTCTCTCTCTCCATTTTCACACTTTATCTTCTTATACTCTCATTTATACAACTTTAATATAGAAACACAACATTAATATTTGGATACGAATTATGTGTTTTGGATTATGTATTTTTGGGATAATGAGTTTTGAGAATGAGGTTGAACTCGTTCCAAAGTCCAAACTTACTTTTACAAGTCAAATATATGAATCTCGTTTGAGCCCGCCCTCACTTGAACATGGGTAAACTCAAGCTTTACTAAGGCTTTATTTGGTTATATTTTTTTAAAATAATATTATTTATAAAAAATATAATTAAATATATCTTTATTTTTTTCAAAACACATATTTTTTAATATATACATACATATTATATATTATATATATTATTTTATTTTAACATTAAAAAATTATTTAATTTTATTTTTACCCGAAAAACTAAAAAAAAAAAATATTGATTTGACTGTTATAGTAAAAAATATCTCTTCTCAAATATAAACAAACATACTAAAAAATAACTTTCATATTTTTTAATAATTAATTATCCCAAAATATATAATAAAATCAAACAAAAAAATATAACCAAACATTCCCTAAATATATGGAATTGTGGACATTAGATTCAAACACCTATTTTATCATAACATATGAATTATCATGTCGTGAGATATTAATTATTGATGCTTATCATATCAACAATCAATAAAATGCCACTATTAAAGTAAATAAATGCTCATATTTTGTATTTCAATAAAAAGTGTTAAGTTTTTTGAAAAGAATTATGTGACGAAGTTGTCATGCAACTAGTTGTCCATATATATCGAATAATTAATTAATTAAGTTTGTAATTTTCAAACTTCAAACTTTAATAAAGCATAGTATGTGTATTTGTATTTAAATTAAAATATTCTCTACTATAACATATATCATATACGTGGAAAGTTGGGACCCCTAGGAAAGGCTCCAAGGAGTTGTTCAACTTTTGAATCTTGTTGAATTAGGGTTATTTTTGTTTAAAGAACATTACAAATGACAAAATACTATCATTTTAACAAAATAATATATTTTTATTTTTAAATTAAATAAATTTTTATTATTAAATTAAATAATTAAAGTATAAATTATATATAAAGCACATAAAATGCACAATATACTTATTACAGGTCGAACACAAGACCTTACCCGAAACTCATTCAATTTTGTCATTTTTTTTTTCAGGAAAGCCTTGTCCAACTGTGCCAAAGCCCAAACCAAAACCATCAATATGTGGCAAAGCCCAACTCAATCCCGTGAGCCAGGTTTAACCCCAAGCGCAATTCATATAAAATTATATACGGTAGCTTAAAATTTAAGTCCTTAGGGTTCTACTGCCTGTTGAGCTTGCAGAGAGCAGGTTTTAGACAGCGCACACACTCTTTCAGCAGCATCAAACTCTTCCCAAGTCTCAATTTCCAAAATGGTAATCTTTCTCTTTTTATGAACATTTATGTTGTACAGAAAATAGATTTTCTGATTTTTATTTTCAGTGTTGCCTAAGAAGATAGTTTTTTGGGTTATAAATGTTATCCAATTTTTTGTTTTCTTTCAAAATTAAGCCTTTATTTTCCCCATCGGATCAGTTTATATCATGCGATTTTTAAGTTAAGAAATGGGTCAGGGTTTCACGTGTTTATGTGGCCTTTTTTTTGTGTTTGTAGCTGTGTAATTGTTTTGTGTTCTTGACTTAATGTTGAAGCTGTTAGTGGGTGCCAAATTGCGTGAATTTATCTGTGTGATTGTGCATTTTACTCGAGGAAGAGACTATATGAAAAAGGGCTGTATTTGGTAGGGGAAGTGTTGAACTCTAAGCATTTAATTGTTTTGGTTACTGAATGTTCTCAATGTACTATTGTGCCCAAGTTACTGTCGAAGAAAGGTGTAACACTTGTATCCCTGCTCATGATTTTGCAATTGCTGGGAATATCCTTATGTTAAAAAGAACAACAATTTGCATAAAGCTATGAACCTCTTGCAAATGCTAAAGAGCTCTTTTATATCAAATCTTAGTACAAGGAGAAGGTACATTTCTTTCTCTGATTACTGGTTTAGCTGTGCATAATTATCTTGTAGGTGATTTGAATTCTTAATGTGCTCGAGATTTGTGTAATTTAAATGTTAATATTATGCTTCCATGGAGAAATAGAACAGCAAATGTCAAATGTTGCAGAGAAGTGCCAAAAATAATATAGAAGATATTGGAAAGGAATGATAGCTTAAGTTTTTTCATTCATCTTTTATTGGAAAAATGAATGAGAATTTGTTGATTTGCTAAAAAGGTTTTCTTAAAACTAAGAGCCCATTTGGTTTCATTTTCAAAACACATTTTCACATTTTCTACTATTCCAAAAATGAAATATATCACTTCTTACACATTTTCATGTAACATCATTTTTATTTTCATTTTCAAAACATATTATTTAATAACTTGTATATTTTCTCCTAATAACTTATATGTCTTCTATCTCTATTCCATTATTTCTATCTCTCACCACCTACAATTTATTAAAACCATCACAATCATTACTTTTCTAACAATTTGTCTAAATATAAATTCATTTTCAAGTCATTTCTACTAACTAATTTTTCAAATTTTAAAAATGATGGAAATGGAAATTGGAAATGAAAATAAAACCAAACGGCCCCTAAGGTGCATTTCCCTCCCTAGCTTCCTATTCTATTCCAGAAGGCCGAAGACCTATAGTTTGTCTTGCAACAGTTTAGGGAATTTTTTCATCGAAAATTAGAAATTGGCAACAACTTGGAAGTGCTATCTTATAATTATTGATTCATTATCCAAGTTCTCTTAGAAAAATTATGTCATGGTACTCCCACATTGGTCTGTCTATCTTAACTTATAAAGGGCAGTGCAACGATCGCAAAATTCCTGCATATAACTTATAAGTAGCTTAGATATTTGTTTTATTTGGGTTTCCTATGATTCAGTGGTTTGTTGCATATATAGAGAGAACAATTGTTTGTAGTAACTTAAATCTAATTCCTTGTGTTTATCCATTGCCTTTTGATGGGGAATTTATGTTTATCATGGTGTTACTTGTAATAATGGTGGTATTCATCTCAGGCCTCTGCCAAGCCAAGGGCACAGGCAAAGAAGCCTGCTGCTGCAGAGGATGAGGGCATGGATCCAACGGTATGTCTAGTGTATATTCCTATTACATTGGTGCTCTTTTGATGTTTCTTTCCTTGTTGCAAATTTATTTGGATAGGGACTGTTGAGTTTCTGAAAGGACTGTATCTATATTGTTTCACTGAATGTTATGCATTGCTTGCAGCAATATTATGAAAATAGGCTGAAAGCTCTTGCAGCTCAGAAGGAAGCTGGGATTAATCCGTATCCACACAAGTTTGAAGCTAAGTCAAGCATTCCTGAATATGTAAAGAGATATGAAAGTTTAAACAGTGGGGATCATCTTGAGGATGTTGAAGAAAGAATAGCTGGTGCTGGAGATCATAAGATGTGATTTATGCTGTGTCTCTTAAGCAAAATGTTCCTTTTGATTAATAATGTGGATGTTTCTTTTGGTAGGTCGGCTTATGAACAAACGATCATCATCATCAAAGCTGTTCTTTTATGACCTCCATGGAGGTGGTGCTAAAGTTCAAGTTATGGCTGATGCAAGGTAATTTCACATCTCTATTTCTTTTGCTCCAACATGCAGGAAGCTTAAAAAATTTTAGTCTTGGGTGGCAATGGACATCATGTTGAAATTGCAATTCTGTGGCCTATTATCTTCATTATTTCTTATGGTTGTACAAAATAGGTTATATTTGGACCTGCTCTTTGCTTGCAAAGTCCCCTTTTTACATTCAATTATTAAGGCATAAACTGGTCTGCTAATTTTGCCAAATTCGGCCTTGAATGGTTTTGGCATCATATGAGAATTTTGTTGACTAGCTCTTATTGAGCTTGACTATTCTAGGTAATTCTACAGCCTGTGATTTATAAAAAATACCATGATACCTGAATTTGCAAGCAAGCCCTCATTCTCGTCAGTTAGCTAAGTTTATAAATAATCATTTTCATTTTCTTTCACATTTTTCTTTTTAGTTCATTTGGTAGGAAAAAAGGACCGTGTTAAAATCCTCCGCCAAGTATAAATTAATTTCATATTCTTTGTTCTAATACTCTCTGTTTATTACTTGATTCTGCTTTCCAATTTTCCAACCTGCAAGTCATCTGGTAAAAAAATGAAAATAGAAAATGAAAAAGCTGTGCATTGTCATTCCCCTGGTGTCCATCAAAACTGGGCAGAGCTTCAAATAAGTTTATGCTAATTCAAGGAATATCTGTAAAGAATTCTTTTATGTGAAGCCAACTGCTTACAAAAGAAATTTGTAGGAATTATATAATTCATGCTGCTTTTTTCTATTTGCTGTACTGTCTTCTGTTCTATTTGTGGCATGATTGCTCTTTATTACCATGGAACTTCACTATGAATGTTTGTGTAGGAAATCGGATCTGGAGGAAGAAGAGTTTACTAGATTTCATAATTCAGTGAAGCGAGGAGATATTGTTGGAATCATTGGGTTCCCAGGTTTGTGGCTGTCTCATTTCTGTGAGCTATGACAATTCATAATGATACCCATCAAATAATGTCATCATGGCCATTCATTATGAATTTCATATTTTTGTGGGATCCAAACTTTGATTTATAAGGAGTTACATAGTATATAGGAACCTATCCTTGTGCTACAATTTTTTCAAGGGGTGTGCAATTGTGTTTGGACTCGAAAATGGCTTCAATTTGTAAGGTTCATGTTTTGCTTCACATTCCGATACAGCTTTCGTGGTTCTTGTAAATTTTTATTGCCCTGAAAGGAGGTATATGTATATTCTTTGTGCATGTGGTAGCCACTTGTATTTTAGGATTTTTAGTTAGGTGCCATGAGGCCCATGACCTTCTTATTCTCCTTGGTTATCATGTATTTGCTGTAACTTTCACCCAGTGCCTTCAAATAAGTGTTACAACGTTATTACCCCAGGTGAACTGCTAACATTATGCCAAGTTTTGATAGTCTTTCTTTTGGGTTAATAAAATAAATAATCCTGCATCTCCAGAACCGTCTCTTAAAGTGCCTCATTTTGTAGGTAAAAGTAAAAGGGGAGAGCTTAGTATTTTTCCAAAAACATTTACAGTGCTTTCCCACTGTCTCCACATGATGCCACGGCAAAAAATTGGTCCAGGATCAGAAAATGCTAAGGTGACTTTGATTCTTGTTTGCTGGCCGTATACCAAAAGTGATTGGCTTCTACATTGACCTTTAATTCCTTTGGACAGGTAACTGATGTTTGGATTCCAGGAAGTGGGAGAAATCCAGAGTCTTACATATTAAAGGATCAGGTACTGACAACTCTCCATCAATTACTTTGAACTCCCTCATGTTGATGTTAAGTACCCAGTACATGCAATATGCATGGTTGTCCTGCATACCCGCCTATTGATGTGCTTGTGTTACAATGGATGGTTAGCTGCATATTTCATGCTTCTGAACTTGATGTGCCAACGTGCATATGAGTGTGATTAATGTGTCTCTATGAACATGAAACCTTTTTATTGATGGTGAAAGATAATATTCCATGTCAGGAAACACGGTATAGGCAGCGCTATTTGGATTTGATGCTTAACTTGGAGGTTCGGGAAATATTCAGGACCAGATCTAAAATTATTTCTTACATGAGACATTTTTTTGATGAACGAGATTTTTTGGAGGTATGCAAGTCCAACATTATATATGGTCTTAAATGATTTGTTCTTAGTGGCTTATTTACAGTTATCTTTCTTTTTCAATGTTCATTACTGAAGGTTGAAACACCCATGATGAACATGATTCCCGGGGGAGCAGCTGCTCGGCCATTTGTGACCCATCACAATGAACTAAATATGAAACTTTACATGCGCATTGCTCCAGAACTATATCTCAAAGAGCTAGTTGTTGGTGGCTTAGACCGTGTATATGAAATTGGGAAACAGTTTAGGAATGAAGGAATTGACCTAACGCATAATCCTGAGTTTACCACTTGTGAGTTCTACATGGCTTTTGCTGATTACAATGACGTGATGAAACTAACTGAAGATATGCTCAGCGGTAGGTGGCAAATCTTGGTTATAATCTAACTATTCATAAGATGTTTGGTTATGCTCAACTTTTGCAAACAAATTCCATGTTGACAGGGATGGTTAAGGAAATAACAGGTGGATACAAAATTAAATATCATGCCAATGGGTTGGATCATGATCCTATTGAGATTGACTTCACTCCTCCTTTCAGGTTTCTGGAATCATGCACTCATTTATGTTACCCCTATACTTGTGTGATAATGGCATTAATGAGGTCTCGGTCTCGGTCTCTTTTTACCTCTGCAGGCGGATTGATATGGTAGATGAGTTGGAGAAGATTGCGAATCTGAGCATTCCAAAGGACCTAGCCAGTGAGGAAGCCAATAAATATCTGATTGATGCATGTTTGAAATTTGATGTCAAATGCCCACCTCCCCAAACAACTGCTAGATTGTTAGACAAAGTAAGACAACTAGTGTATCTTCAATTTCTATTTGATAAGTAATTTGTGTAATGATTGCTGTATGTCAAACATGAATTGCAGTCGACAATATTTACCTTCCATCCTTCTGTATGCACAGCCATCTTTGTCAAAAATCTATTATACAGTTGGAATTTTCATTCTTTGCCTGTCCTGCATTGTTGTAAATTTTGATTAGGTCTGTTTTCTCTCTTAGTTCTATAGGAAGGTGTAGAAAATGTCTTCTATGCCCTTTGCCTTTGATTTGGTTGTCAGATACTTATTGTGAGATTTTGGGTGAATGGTTCTAGTGCGAGGTAAGTCACCACTTCAAGGGCATTTGTTGTTGTGGTCACTAAAATATATATGGAGAAAAACTTTGCAGTTCCAGCAAATAATTGTCTTGCTTTAATCCCCTGATCTTGGTAATGTATATGAAAATCTTTAAAAAGAAATCCAATGAAGAGATTTTTGTTATGAAGCACTTTGGACAAGAGATGGGAAAAGTTAAAGACATCCAGTGGAGATATATCCATAAGCACTTTCTATTTGATATCCAGCTATTGTTTTATTTTATTTGGGTGTTTTTGCTAGAGTTGTACACTTGTACTAGACGAAAATCTCTCATATAGTTCTTAGCTATCTCAATAAAGCCTATGGTTGGTTTGAAGCTCAATGACTGCATCATCTTTGGTCATACAAATATTTGTGTGATTATATCACTTTAACCATTTGCATGCTACTCTTTCAGTTATGGATCGTCTTTGTAGTTTGATACTTATAGAGAAGCTAGCTGGCCATTTACTTTGAAGCATCAATTCTCCTCCTCTCCATCAACCTGCTTCCACCCCCTTCCTGTCTGTTTTAAGCTGTTTTGTTTGCTGTGTACAGCTTGTTGGGCACTTTCTTGAGGAGACATGTATAAACCCTACCTTCATCATCAACCATCCAGAGATCATGAGTCCACTGGCGAAGTGGCATAGGTCAAAACCCGGCCTAACTGAACGATTCGAGTTGTTCATCAACAAGCATGAGGTATGTGATTCCATACGATACTTCATTCTGCCGTTTCTTTTAATTTCTTTTTCACTTTTTCAGTATAGGATTTTTCTCTCTCGATTAATGCTTCTTTCCTTTTTTGTCGCCCAACTTGACAGCTTTGCAATGCATACACAGAGTTGAATGATCCTGTCGTGCAACGACAGCGCTTTGCTGACCAACTCAAGGTATTTATAATGAAGTGAATCATAATGGTGTCACCATAAATTTGTTTGAAGTCAGCAAAAATCACTTCTTGAGTGTAAATTGGTGGGATACTGTAACTAGGACCGACAATCAGGAGATGATGAAGCAATGGCCTTGGATGAAACATTTTGTACTGCTCTTGAGTATGGATTACCTCCAACTGGCGGTTGGGGATTGGGCATTGATCGTCTCACAATGTTGTTGACCGATTCACAGAACATAAAGGTTACTACACAAATGATTTGATCTAAAATCCCTTGTTATTTAATTCTCCTTTTGCACCTCTTAAACCATTTTAGCATTTCATTTCTCCCAATTGTCATTCCACCCTAAAAGACATGCTCCATATTGAATCCGTTTCAAGCTTAGAAATTGTTATTTATGTACAGGAAGTTTTGCTTTTCCCAGCGATGAAACCCCAAGATGAACCTTCAAACAAGGAAAGGTACTAGTATTGCTCTCTGAACTTATTATTGCCTCTCCTTATGGTATCTCCTTTTTTTTGTAATTTGGTTGAGCTGATTCCAGACAAGAAAAGGTTGAAAATGAAGCACGTTTTTAAACATTTGGATGAGGATTGATCAATAACAGCTCGTTTGATGTCTTTTGTTCAAACTTTAATTGAAGTTTGAAAAATATTTTGGTCGACTTGACTTTGGTTCCTCCTGGTTTCCCATGCATATTTATTCATGTAAAAGTGTAACCATTTATATCACAGTTAATGAAATTCATATTCTTCTGAGTGATAACCGTTTTAACTCTCTAAAATTCCCTTTGCCAGCAACAAGAAAACTCAGGACGAACCTCCCTCTAAAGGTATGCACTCTAATTTATTGTAACAGGATGTTATTTTTATTGAATCCGCTTTGCAATTTATTATCGCTTTTTTAGTGTGAAGAGTTATGTGTAGGTTACTCATTAGTTCACTATACGTAAATATGCAGAGCTTGAAAAGATCGTGTCATTGTCATGAGGAGTTCTGAATTCATCCGATCTGAGACATGATAAAAACATTCAGAGTTTTGGATTAAAGAAATTGCCGTATTAACCATCGGATTTCATAATTGTGTTTGAACAAAATTCATTTTTTTCTTTAATATATTATCCTTTTTTGGCTATACCATCACTCAACAATCTGTGCGTTGCATGCATGAGTATTGCTTGTCTGCTATTTATTTACGGCAAGTTTGGTTGGTGGGATTGGACAGAATTAGGGAAAGTTATAATTTTTAGTCTATGTTTGGTTTGTGTGTTTGTACACGCACAAGTCTATGATTTATCATTGGGCCCCCTTATATATAAAAATGTGTGGTGTTACTAGATCCAACCCCACCCTTAGGATAATTTATCCCAATTGATCAGCAACTTTCCCTTTGCAGCAAAAAGTCAAATGGCAAGGATTGTTATATCTCCAACCAAACAATAGTCATGTGGGTATAATTACAAATAATTATGCAAATTAAACAATATGTAACAATAATTAATAATCAAACAACTTATCATGAGATAAGTTATTAAGAGATAAATTTAAAATCCCACCAAAGTTGCCCTTAGAGATCTTGTTCTTCAGAAAATTTTAAGTGCAATTCTACAGAAAATATCCGGATAGCAAAATGTAGCAACAGGAATTTGTTTGCAGCCATTTCCGATGACAATGCAACCCAAATGACACCGGTGGGATAACTGCTGAATGAGTTGGCATTTAAGGAAATGAAAATCATTGTAGCGACCTTTATTTGCTTGACATTATTAGGCAGAAGTTAATGTACGGTCCTTTTGGGAATGATGGGCAGATCTAGGGCATTGATGATGTCCAATTTATTTATTGAATTTGTATAAGTTGCATGGTGACTGTACAAACAAGAAAGGGCGGGGGTTTTGTTTTCTTTTTTCATTTTTTGGGGGGCATGTGTTCGATATCAAACCCTTTAATTGGGGGTTTAGGATGGTATTTCTCTTATTTCACATTGAAGAAGTATGAAATAATTTAGAAGTTATTTCTTTATTTTTGCCCTTCGAAGTGGTCATTTTTTAAGAACAAAACTCTCAACGAGTTGTATGGTGGTAGGACAATATTTTGATATGGCTAGATCTCGATGTTTGGCAACAAATCTGATTTGATGGCTGATACTGACAATGAGAGAAAAAATTAGGAGAATAAATGAGATTAGATACCTCATTAGTCTTGATCGTAAATAATAGGTACTAATTGTTGTGCACATTGACTGGTACAATATTATAGTAGATGTGTCAAGTATTATGTTTGAGGAGTGATTGAAGGGGCTGCACAAGTGGTGGAGTATGTAGTTTATTTAATGCACACCGAAGAACTTTACTAGACATCATTATTTGTTCCAACAGTAACATTTACTATCACGTGTGTGATCATTTTCACTCATTGTAATAGTGAAATTTATCATACATTCGACTTTTCTTAAACAAATTTAAAATGGTGATTTTCTAAGGTAATATTTTATTACATTTTATATATTTTGTATTATGTATTTTGAGAAAATGAATTTTGAGAGTGAGGTTGGGAAATATGATAGATTTTTATTTATGTTTTGTGGAATATTTGCAAAATTATTTTGGAGAGTTTTGATATATTTGTTTGTATTTTGGGGGAGACATTTTTTACTATAGACGTCAAATCAATTCTTTTCTGTTGGGTTTTTGGGGGGTAAAAATAAAATTGAGTAATTTTTTATGATAATAATAATAATAATAATAATAATAATAATAATAATAAATATATATATATATATATATATATATGATATATATGTTCATATATTGAAAAATGGGAAAGATTTGGATATTTTAGAAAAATTTAATTTGACATTTGGGATGAAGAAAGAATTTATATTTGGTTCTATTTTGGCAAAACAAAATTGGTCCACCAAAATATAACCAAACATAGCCTAAGATTTTCTCCCGTTTCCACACTGAACCCTAGGATCAAAACGACGTCCAGAAGGTGTTGGCTTTTAAAAAGAGATCAAAAATCAAAATAACGAAAAAAGGAACCAACTCCCTGTTATTTGTTTTTCTCTTCCTATATATATATATATGTATATATATCAGTTTCTTTCATGGTAAGAATAAATATACAGGAAGATAAACAGAGGACACGCCCACAGATTTTTGTGAGTCAATTATGTCTCTAAGAAACAAATGGAAAAAAGTGAACTAAAACCTCAGCAAACCGAACTTCTTGTAGTAGAGCTACTGACCCAAATATCAGTCACAGCATTAGGTGAGGACTGAAAATACTTATTCTCCAACAGTAAGACATCATCTGTTTGAGGGGAACATGGGATCTTTTTATCATCAGTAGCCTCTCTTGTCTTCTCAAATTTGTACTCCTCACCACCCTGAATACCCTTTAGAAAATCCAACACCTCATTCATCGATGGCCTCATCTCCTTTTCAATCTGCAAACATCGGAAAGCCAGCTCGGCCACTGAAATAGTCATCCTTCTAACTTCATCATCCGTCTCATATCCAAGAGATGAGTCGATCAGTTCATCAAACGCCCGCCTTTGAATCTTGTTCAAAGCTAAGTTTGCCAAGTTGATTTCATGCGTATCCCTACTTATATCCACAGCAGGCATTGAGGATATCAGCTCAACTAGAACAACGCCAAAGCTATAGACGTCGCTCTTATCAGTAAGCTGGTAGCATTCATGATATTGAGGATCCACATATCCAGGAGTACCCTGAGGGGCAGTTGAGATATGGGTGGCATCTTTAGGGAAGAGTCTTGACAGCCCGAAATCAGCAACTTTGACACAAAAGTTCTTGTCGAGTAATATGTTGTCCGTTTTCACATCACGATGTATTATGTTTGATTTGTGTAGATAAGCTAATGCGCTTGCAGTTTCTATGGCGATTTTCATGCGGACTGCCCAAATCAGGGGGGCTTCATTGGCTCTCTTGCCATGGAGATGATCAGCTACTGTCCCATTGGGAACATATTCATAAACAAGCAGGAGTTCCTTGCTTCTCCTAGACGTGCAGCCATATAGGGAAACGAGATTCTGGTGCCTCAAACAAGTAAGTATTGTAATTTCATTCATGAATTGCTCCACTCTTCGGTAGTTCTGTTCATAGAGTCGCTTTATTGCAACTTCTCTTCCATCCCCAAGTTTGCCTAATTACAACAAAGGCGGGCTTGTTGGAAGTTGCAACTGTATTACGTGAATTGATCGAGTATAGATAGATGATAGTGGTTTCTTACCGTAGTATACAGTTCCAAAGCCTCCATCTCCAAGTTCTTTAGAAGAATCAAAGCTATTGGTGGCCTCTTCAAGTTCTGTGTGAGAGAAAATAGGGATGCCAAAGTAGCAGCTCTTGCCTTCTATGTCTGATTTTGAGATGTTTTTTGAAATGAAGTAAGCATTCCTGAAACTTTTCTTGTGCCAAATTATACAAGAGATCAACAGGCATAGAACAAGGAAGACTCCTGCTCCAGATATAGCTGGAAAGCATAATTACAGTGATTAAGTTGTGAAATTCTGAATAGATTAATCTAGTAACATCTGGTTGAAACTTTTACCTGTGACTAATATCAGCGTCCTCCTGCTTTTTTCTGCACCCAAATATAACATAGCAAAGACTTAACTAGGTCAGATTATGCTTAGTTGAGAAAACAAAAATAAAAGCATGAAAAACATCCCATATACTACACAGCGGCAGGAAGAAGTTTACTCATGTAAGAGAAATAACCATATATTTGTATCAGGATTTAGCAAATGAACCACATGAAGAGAATTATAGAGTTACCAATATCACCATCATTACCTACTGAACCACATTGAAGAACACACCAAATAACACAGCCTATGCCTATTCAGTTGTGCCAAAATCTCGACAGGTCAGTTGAGCATATGGTTGTATTTTTATGATTAACATAGCAAGACTAGGACAGTGATGGTGACCAGATTTGTCGTCAAATATAAAGGTCCAGCCACAAGATATTGTCTTGTCCTCCCACATTGACGGGAGTTTTGCCTCAAAAGGCACTTCAAATGGGAGAGAGGAGTAACAACTTATAAATGGCCTCAATATTCTCAACTTCTCCGGTATGAAACAAGACTTATATCGGATGTATTCTACCAAGTAATATCGTCGATACGGATATAATGCATATCAAACATGTATATCATATTCCAGCAAGAAAACATCATTAATCTGAGCAAAAACAGGAGAAAAACTCACCAGGTTTGCAACTCCTAGAATGAGGCCTGTCAGGGCAGAAACACTTAAAATGGAAAGTAGTTATATTGAAGCCACAACGGCCTCCACTTTCTTTGCATTGGTTACATTCACTGGCTGTCCAATTCATCACAAACCCTCTACTCAAAACTTCCACAACATTTCCCATTCTAACATTTCCATCATCAGCATCCCCTTCTACTGGAACAACGATATTCCTCTTGCAGTTTTCCAATGCATTTGTAAAGTTTCCATCCTTATCAAACAATGGCAATTCCCAGCTATCTCTATCCTCTGCATCACAAACAAGTGCTCTTTCCCTCAAAAGATCCTCAGACAATGAATTACTACAGTTGGAGAACAAATGAAGCTCTGTCACATTATCGGCAAAACCGAACTGGGGTGTCAGAAGAGTCGTGTTTCTGATTCTTGGAAGACAACTATCACCAGATGAACTCAAAGCTGCAGCATTATAAACGCGAAGAGATCGGTTTTCGTAGGAAATATCTTCAACAATATACTCACTTTCAGACAACTGAAGAAGTGGGAAGCCGTTTGATTGGCTGCAATTTAGCTTAAATCCAGGGTAGCCGCAGTAAGATTCTTGCAGGCCTGGAATATAGAATGGGAAGCTGATATTTGGGCCGCCGCCGCAGCTCGACGGCAGGCATGCTTTGTACCGATAATCGGCACCGGAAGATCTTCCCGGCAAAAGGATAACGCAGAAAATACATATCAAGAAAGTATGCATATTTGTTTTTTTTTCTTCGTCCGGAAATCTTGAATGAATGAAATTATAGAAACTAAATACTATTTTCACATTTGGGTCTATGCAATTATGAAGTGAGCTTGGCTTGCTGAAGATTAATTCAAAGCTTCTGACCCGGAAAGAGGCTCGGTTTGATTGGAGAGTGTGGTAAGAGTTGCATGAATTGACCAGTTTCATCTCTGACCTTTCTGTTATTTGAATAATGATAGAGTTGAAATATGGGAAGTCCATTCTTTATCTTGTGATTCGGTTTGAAATATGGGAATTCCATTCTTTATCTTGTGATTCGGTTTAACTGATACATTAAAAATTGATAATGACCAAATTGACAGATCCGCAATGCCCAATTCTACATGTTTTGTTTCGATCCTCATTTGGCTCGCTAGCATTGACCTAACACGTACAAATATAAAATTTGAAATTCAAATTCTAACGAATTCTTAATATGTGTATGCGTATATAATAAATATATATATATATATATATATATATAATTGTCCCCTCGTAACATATAACTAGCAATTTGGCACATCTTATCGATGTATTAATTTTTTTGTAGTATAAAATAAATTTATTTTGATAATAATTTTCAATATGTTTATTTAAATTTTTATGTAATAAAAATAGAAAATTACAATAACAAGATAATAATGGGGTATAGAGTGAGTGGGTCATGAATAATAGTTAGGGTTAATTACCCAGACCCCTTGAGGTTTGGCCTATTTACGACAAGGTCCAAAAATTTGAGAAAATTATAAAAACTCCCATGGAGATGACGAAAGACCATTAAGTTGGATGATTTGGGTGAAATATCTACTTCACCCTTGCCTGTAAAAAAAAAGATGTAAATTTCATAAAGACAAAAATGACCCTTTTCTATGAGAAATACCAAAATGTCCTTGTCTTGATAGTAAAGAAGAGAGGTCCTCATTCTTCTCATTTTCATTGAAAAGAAAGAAAAAACTCTCAAAATCCCCTAAGATTGTCAACCTACACTCCCAAAACCCATCTTCTTCTCAAATTCGTCATTCTCCTCTCCATTTTGGACATTGATCGGCGGCCATTGGAGTGCCAAGCTTTGGAAAGTTTAAAAAAAACTAAGGTTTGCAACTTTGATAAATGTATGATTTTTTCTTCGAACGTGTGTTATTTTTGTTAGATCTTGTTATTAGGTTATATATTTCTTTGGAATATGTAGAAAAAATAGCATTTTTTTTTCTATTTTCAATTGTAATGTATGGATGTTTTTTCTATTTTTTGTGGTTTTTTTTTAAATTTTTCCACCAACATTGAACTTGAATTAGTATTTTAAACATGTTTTAGTCTGAGCATGTTGATATATTTCAGTTTTTTGATGAATGGTGTGGTAAAACTGATGTTACTGGACTAATTTTATCCATAACAGAATGTTGAATTATTCTATTTGTTATGGGAAACCAGAAGTCATTATTTTGTAAATATTAGAAAACTAGAAAGTGGTAAATGTAATGTTGTAATGATTGTAGTAATTTATGTTTTTCATTTTTTTTGTTACATATATGAGTTCTCGAACTTTTGACCTTGTTGTGCATGTGCTTGACTGTAGTTATAAGATTTAAAATGTAGATCCTGAAGCATATATGTACGAAAAATTGAAGTGTAGCACCTTCTGTCAATTTGATTTTTATGTTTATGTGTGATTTGGTGCATATTGGTATTAGGGAAAAGATGCTTGTATGTGATGATAGGTCTTTAAAGAAAATATTAAAGTTCAACCAAGGTATGAAACAAATAGATTTATTCATACAAATAGAAAAGGCACCTCGTTTGCAACTCAAATGATTTTTTTGGTTATCTGTGATTGACTTAAATGCCTTTTTCGTTAGATTTGTAAAACTTTATGGGGGTCGACGTAATATCATATATAGAATTTTCAAAAGTATGTATTATGACTGCATCTTAGATTATTTATTTGTTAGGTCTGTAAAAAGTGAGGGGGGCAAAGGCAAGATTGTAACTATTTGAAAGATGTCCATTTTATGTTTCTTAAAGTTAAGAATTTTCTTTGATATGTATCTACAAAATTGTAGATCTTTCCAGGTGATGTCTTCTGTATGCAAATTTGATTGTGTCTTTGTTAGGCTTGTCAAATAATAGGGGGGTAAATGTAATATTAACATTACCTTAAAGGGGGTGAATGTAATTCTAACATTACCTAAAAGGTTTTTGTTATGTATTATAAAATTAAAGGGTTTTTATGATATTATTACTGACTTTTTTATTTCAATTGGTAGGGCTTCATTGAAGCTATCATAGAGCTTGCTCCCAATGTAATCAATATGAAGTGTTGCAGGCATATTTATGCCAATTTTAGACAAAAATATTCCCACGAGTGTTTCTAAAAAAATATTTTTGGATGGCTGCATGTTCTTATTTTTGGAAAAGGATTTGCAAATAGGTATCTCAGTCCACCTTTGAGAATAGGAAGAAGGTTTGAAGCCTCTAATTGATCATATTAAGGCATATTTGAATTTTTAAAACTTGCTGATTAATGTTTTCTTTTCCTTTTGTAGAAAAGAAGTGACCAATCTGTCCAGTTTGATGCTAACACTCCTTTGGCTGAAATTCTAACAGAAATGAAAAGAAAAGAAAGGCTAAAACCAGCTCTGCATTTGCAGAGGAACATATGCACATTGGGGGTGGAGAATAGTTTGGAGAAGCTGCTTAAATCTGTCATTATGTTTCTTTTGTCAATATGAATTTGTAAAAAACTCTATGTTTGAGACTATTGTTTTATAGCTATATTGGTTGCCTAGAATGGTTACTTTTGTTGGTTTGGTGGATAGCCTAACTATATTTTATAAGTATTTGAATGATGATTCTATCAAACTTTAAATATTTGAAGGATTGAAATGTAAGGTTCCTATAGTATTTATAGTTGGTGCAAAAATTTTAGTGTTTCTTTCTAACATATTATGTAGTTTTATTAAAAGTTATAGGGGCTATTTGCAATGTTCCTTAATATTTATTTATTAAAGGATAGGTTTATTCAACTTATGTAAGTTTTTTGTTTTTTCTAGGGGGATAAAAGTAATGTTGTGTAGTGCAACTTAAAGGGATAAAAAATTATATTTTAAAATGTAAATTCAAATGTTGAAAAAGTCAAAATTATTAGAAATGTTGTCAAACTGCCAATTGCAATGGCTTACAAAAAATTAACAAATAAAACCTTATAGTCTTAATAATATTATAAATAAGTCCAAGGATATTTTTGTCTAAAAATAATCATCACAGTAACCGAAGGGCGTTTCTAGATTTTCATATAAATTTTTTGATGACGTCAGCATTTTTTGGACGGAAGCTAATGAACTTTCAAAAATATAAGATGGAGCAAAACCTTAGGGGGGGTATTGGTAATTTTCTAAAATTTTTGAATTTTGGGTAAATAGGCCAAACCTCATGGAGTTTGGGTAATTAACCCTAAAAGTTATTACATAAATAATTATTATGATGATTAAAATATAAAAATAAATCATGCTAGGTATATAACTTGAAAACATATCAAGTGTAAAGTGTTTAATTCACTAAGTATTATCCTGTCAGTACATATAGATAAAATTGAAAGTTTTTTTTACTGGATTAGGTTAGTGTTTGGGCTAATTCGACCTAGCTAGTTGGATGGTCCAACTGAGAAATATCTTTAGACTGAGATCTGCAATCATGAGCAAATGTCAAACTAGCTGAGGAGGCACTTCGACGCTCAAATCAATACTGGTCGAGCAGATAAATTGAGCAACAGAGTAAGAGTATATAATGAAGAATAACATACCTTGAGAGTGGCTGATAATAGGATATTTTTAGCTTTCTCTAAGTTGATGATATATCAAAGATGCCTCTAACATGTGTAGGGGGCTCTTGTCCTTGCATGGGGAGCTTTAGGTCATCTCTAATCTCTATGCTATTTTAGGTGGCATTATCTCTTGTTTTCAGGGATAGAATTAATGCATTAGTGGCGCATTTTCTGGTAGGCGCGGTGATAGAGGTGGTACTAGGGCAGCATGTGTCCTTAATGCGGAGGTATGTTGCCTACTAGGACATTTAATGCAACAGAGATACGATTTAGCGTTGGCATGACCTCGCTGATTGAAATGATGGTCGACCATGAAACGAGTTTCAAAGAGTGAGTGGCCTCAAAGGGAATGGCCTCGAGCTCTCTCATCGAATGAGATCGAGACACAGGCTTGACCCGTAATCTAGTCAAAGGGTGCCGGTAATGCTCATTACATCGGCAACATGGCGAATGGATGGTCGATCGCAGTCAATGGCCTTACTGGGTCTCTAAAGTGAGATGGGTCTGAGAGTGTGCTTTTAGGCCAATAGTTGTTGGGTTGGGCTTGCTAGGCCACCCCATATTACGAATCCCCCCTACTCACGGTCCTGATCGAGCCTATCGATGGGAAGGAGCAAGGAGTAGTTATGTTGCCGATTAACAATTTTGGACGGTCGACTAGGGTTTTAATGCATTTAATGCACCTATTATATTGAGCCATATGACTGATTGAGTTCCCGCGCCCAAGTGCCTACAAATAGGCATAATGAAAACACTTATTTTACATTTTTATTGCATTTGATCTAGTCGAGTTTTGAATTCATAGAGCCTTCATCTTTCCATTCCGTGCTTTTAGAGTTTCATCGAGATCTTGTAAGTTTTATCTTCCAGATTTAGTTTTTCTTTAGTTGCTCATTAAGCATGTCGTACACTTCAAATAGTGAGGCCATTAGGTTCTAGGGGGTGCCCTTTTATAGGGAGAATGATGGTAAGAGTATGTCTAGTAGCTCATTGAGCTCCAGCTTGACCTCTAACAGCTGGAGTGACGAGCAGGCTATTTTTGGGGGTAAGGCTGGCCCAAGTGTGGTGCCAGCATTGCATGGTCAACTTTTCACACCAAATCATTATAGTGAGATTATTTTGAAGATTACCCTGATCAATCTGGTATGCATTAAAGAGCTTTATCATGTTCTTATCGAGTATGAGCTCTTAGTTCCCAATCTACGGGATAGGATCCATCAACCTCCGAAGGAGTGTATCATTGTTTTTGAGAAAAGGTTTAGACATGGGCTTAGGTTTCCCCTTAAATCAACCGTGATTGACCTCTTAGGTGGTTTGGAGGTCTGCATAACGCAGCTCCTACCTAACTTTTTTTTGACCTTATACAGCTTTGCCATGCTGATGCATCTATTTGACCAGCCAACTTTTTTTTATCAATTTCTCCAATCTCTTTTACCTCCCAATGTCCCAGAAGTCAGGTAGCATCAAGGAATCTGGATTCTATTACCTCACAACACAGCCATGTCAAAAATTCTTAGTGAACCCCACCACCTCTTATGGGCAAGAGTGGAAAAAATATTTTCTATATATTCGAGGGCTTGGGGGCTTTAATATTCTAAGGGGATGGTGGAGGGGGCATGTCGAGATATCGGGCAACTCAACCCCGAGTTGGCCAAACACCTTTATTCGAGATCTGGTTGAGTTTGGCCAAATAAAGGCCTTAGTATTAATCAAAGAGAGGTGTTTGGTGCTGACTAGCTTGTCGTCAGCTTAGCTAAACTTATTGGCGGGTGATCGACTAGGTAGTTCTTTGTTAATTGTTGTGATTTAACTTCCATCTTTCTGCCCGAGCTTAATTGTTTTTCTTTGCATTATCTTTTTTGTTAGCAAATTGTGAAGAGATAATGAACCATACTAGGCAAGAGGCGATGGCCTAGGCCTAAAGGAATGAGGAGTGTCGTCGGGCCATGATTACTTGACAAAAAGGCACCTTGACTACGACCTTAACACCCAAGCAGTTGAAATAACTCTGAGAGCATCGCCCGCTCGACTGGCAGCTACAAGTTACAACAGCCCTACTGATCGAGGTAAAAGACAAATGGTCTAGTAAAGAGGCTTAGCTCCAAAGAGGATGGCGGGTGACAAGGGCAATGAAAAGGCTATAAGAGCTGGTCAGCCTTCGAGCTATGACCTATTCGGTAAGCATGATAATGGTGTACTGTTCCACTTACCCAGGTTGCCAATACCTAGGTTTGGGATAGAGCCTACCATGGCCATCCACAACTTGACCTCAATCATGTCGTAAGGATTAATCAGTGTTGTTGCGCTTAAAGTGATGGTGGCTGGGCTCTTCGCATCCAACCAAAAAAAAATCATGAACTTAAGCCAGATTGGTGTGCTCAAAGCTCTAGCATACCATTGCAACATGGTAAGTATGTGGTCAGTTCAAGTTTCTCATCAAAAGGTTATCTATAAGTTGATCATACTTTACTAATGAGAGATTGTTCTTTTCAGGTGAGTCAGCTAGGCTACGACTTTTATCACAGGTCACAGCTGGATCTAGATGATCGGGAGCAGTTATAGGAGAGAGGAAATAGAGACCATAAAAGTGTAGCTCGAATCATCCCAAACTAAGGTTGACTAGTTGATGAAGGAAGTCGTGGACCTTCGTGAGCAGCTCATGACAAAAGATCAACAGTTGGTCCTGGCTATTTGAGAAAAGAGTAGGATAGATGAGATGTTGCGCAAGGCTCAACTGGAAGTTAAGAAAGCTATGATTCTGGTCGAGCGGTGAGGCACAATGCTGTGATATAGGAGTCTCGAGCGAAATTCTACATGAAGCTTTTGTTGATGTGAAAAGAGATAGTGCAACAATTCATGCTATGCTCAGCCTTTCTGGACGCGAGTGTAGTCTTTTTGCTCGATGACACAAGGATTGCATTCGAGAAGACTATCAAGTAGCTCGAGTATCTGGGCTACGCCTTCTGAGCAGAAGATAGGGACCACATTAGCCATATTATGGACAAGCAATTATAGCCCTATTTTAAGCCCGAAGAGGTCACTGTCAAATGGGGCGTTGCAAGGGACATTTTGATCGAGTTTATGATTGCTGCGCAAAGGAGACATGCAGAGGTGTCGAGGAGGCTCACTGCTATGGTGAAAGAGTTCAACTTTGCCAATGACTTCGCCTTTGAAATCTAGGATGGCATGGTCAATATTGGTGAATATATGTTGTGCCCTTAAGACTCTTTAGTTGATGAGGCAGGGCCTTCGTAACTAGTGCCAGTCACTCTCCCCTCTAAGGTTGATAGCCAAATTATGGTTCTGATTTCATCATGCAATGGACTCGATCAAGGGCACTCGGGTAGTTCGGGCTGAGGGTGTGGGGTCGAGCAATTATTGATGTTTCTGCCACCGCCGCTAAGATTATGGTCGCTCCGCATGGGCCATTCTACACTCTTTGTAATCTCTTTTCTCTTTTCTCTTTTTTTTTGTAATAAAGTTTGTAATCAAAGATTCTATTTAATGAAATAGAACCATTATTTTATTAACGTGTGGTTGGCCACTTTTGTGGTTTACTTTACTTTGACCTCTATAGTCTTATCGAATACGAATGGTTGATAACCAAATAAATTAACAGAATCCCATAACAATGACTGCATAAATGCATGTGATGTTAGGGTCGATCAAGGTTATTATCCTTTCAAAACAATATGTGCTCTCGTTGAAATAAATTTATGTGTTTAATGTTTTATTTCTAAATTATCTTCGACTTCGTGGTTGAGTCGTATAGTTATCCGACCTCGTGGTCAAGTCATATAGTTATTGTTTGGATAACTTATTTGACATAATGATGAGTCAAATTTTCCTGGTGTTTTCACAAGGTTCTTCTCAACTATGTGGTCAAGAGGTGACTAACCATATTTGGTAAAGTGTGCCACATGGTTTTACTTAATATTGTTGATCATAAAGTCAATTATGAGCGCTGCAAGGCCTTTAATCACTGGCATTAGGCCGTCGCTTGGCTTGACTACTAGGTTGACTGTTACTATTGTTTGTACGATTTTGATTCCTTGATTTGGCAACTTGAAGTTGCTTCTTGGTTGACTATGGGGTCGACTATAAATGCTGGGCTGAAACCCTTGATTTGGTAGCTTGAAGTTGCTTCTTAGGTCAATTATGGGGTTGACTGTAAATGTTGGGCTAAAAAGCCTTGTTTGGCAGCTTATAGCTGCTTTTTTGGTTTACTACGGGGTCAACTATGAACCTTTCAAGTTACGAGAGAGAGTTGGGGGTGGTTGCTGTTGTAGCATTGCAAGTAAATGATAATGGAATTGCTAAAAACTTTGTTTATATCAAATAATACAAAGACTATTACAAAGCCCTTATACATAGAATTTCTTCAAGTTGATGGCATTCCATAGATGAGGAAGTTCATCACCGTCAATGTCGGCTAGTCGATATGCATTGTGCTTTGACACCTTGACGACAATATAAGGCCTCTCCTATTTTGGGTTGAGTTTGCTAATATTCTTCGATACTTTCACCTTCTTGAGAACTAGATCCCTAACCTTGAAATAGCGCGGTCAGACCCCTTTATTATAGTTATCTATCATTTTTGATCTATAGCATTGTATGGTGTTATAGGCTTCTTGCCTCCGCTTGTTAATTATCTCCAAGCCGAGTTTTCTCTCAAATGTGTTCATGATCAGGTTAAAGTGGATCACTTGAGATGTGTGTTATATGAATTCAAAGGGGATGACTACTTCAAAACCATAAACTAAACTATAAGGGTTGTGACCTGTGGCTGTACAGGGGATGGTCCCATACATCTATAACACCCCAGGGAGGTTGTCTGATTCCCTATATTCGAGCTTTAGATGGTCAAGGATTGTTCTATTCATCATCTCTGTCTGGCCATTAGACTGAGGGTTCTCTACCGAGGTGAAGTGTTGGGTGATCCACAAGGCTTCACACTAACGTTGTGTGTTTCTGCTTTGAAACCATGTCCCATTATTTGAAATGAGGATGCTAGGGAGACCAAAATGGTAGATGATTTCCAAACAAAAATTTTGATGGCTATATCAGTTATTTTTGGGATAGCTTCAGCCTCGACCTATTTGGTGAAATATTCGACTACCACAATTATAAACTTTCTCTGACCCGTTGTTTTGGCAAGAACCTTAGAATGTCGATCCCCCACTAGTCAATTGACCAAGCAACCTGAACATTGATCATGGGCGCGGTGGGCTGGTGCAAGATGTTTCAGTGGACTTAGCAAGATGGACACTTTCAAGCAAAGCCAATGGCATCTTTCAATAAAGTGGGTCAAAAGTATTCATATTTGATGATCTTATGAGCAAGGTATATTCCTCCTGAATGGTGTCTGCATATGCTTGCATGGATATCTTGTAAGATCTCATGAGCCTGGTCGAGGTCCAAGCATCTCAGGGGTGGTCCGGAGATCGACCTTTTATAGAGCTAGTTGTGCTCATCAAGTGCAAACTCGGTGGCTTGTCCTCGAAGCCAGCATACCTCATTTTTGTCTTTAGAAACTGTGTCCTGACTCAAGTAAAGCTTTATTGGATCCTACCATGAAGAAAATATCTCTTCGATGCTCCCCAAAAAATTACGTTCGAGGATGCCTATTAATAGTTTGTTGGCGACTAAAAAGGTTATCGTTCTGTATCTTATTCCTCTGTTCGAACTAGTAAATTTGGACTGGGCATCAGCTCACTCATTCTCTAATCAAGGTACCAACTGAGAGTGAACTTTTTGAATGATTGCTGTAATCTTTTGACCTCAGCCATGTATTGGCTCATTGTCGAGTCCTTAGCCTCAAAATTTCCTTTGACTTGTTTTGGAACCAACTAGGATTTTATGATTACTGCCAGGTGCTTGACCCCTCAGTCCAATGCCATCCTTATTCCAATAAGGAGGGTTTTATACTCTGCCTCATTGTTAGTAACTGCATAATCAGGCTTAATTGCGAAGTCAAATTCCTCCACCAACGGAAAACGAAGAGCAACACTTACGCCACCTCCGAACATGGTCACTGATCTGTCAATGTACAAGGTCAAAACAAAAGGATTTTCACAATTTAGCTCAAGGAGATCGACCCGTTCAGCGATGAAGTCTGCCAAAACCTATACTTTGATAGCTATTTTGAGTTGAAATGTGATGTCAAATTTTCCCAATTCGATGGCCCATTTTCTTAGTCTCCCACATGTATTTAACATTGAGTGTACTTGCTTCAACAATTGGTTTGTCAGTACTATAATTGTATGGGACTAAAAGTATGGCTACAACTTTTAAGCCATAGTGAATAATGCAAGGGCAAACTTCTCGATCTCCAAGTAGTTATATTTTGGCCTTTATAGCGCCTTGCTATAATAATAAACTAATCGATAGTCTTCATCTCTAGTAGAGACAAGTACTGAGCTGATCGAGGCTTTGGAAACAACCAAGTACATGTGCAGCACCTTTCCTAGTTTTAGCTTGGCGAGCATAGGGGACAAGAACAAGTATTACTTTAATTCGACCAAAGCCCGATCACATTGTTCGTTCTATTGAAAGCCCAACTTCTTGGCATTCCTAAGTGTCTTAAAAAAAGATAGGCTCTTGTTGGCCAAACGGGCAATGAACCTACTAAGAGCTATGATCCTCCCAACCAGACATTGTACGTCTTTAACTGTTTAGGGTGGTGCAATATCCAACACTGCCTGAATTTTCTATAATTAGCCTCAATACCCCTTTAACTGATCATATAACCTAAGAATCACTTGTTCGAGTTTAATTTCATGTCGAATGCTCACAATATGGCAAAGGTGTGGTTGAGGTTGAGTAAGTGGTCCTTGGCCTTCTCTATTTTGATGATCATGTCGTTGAAATAAACCTTCATAGACTTGCCAATCTCATTATTGAACAAAAAATTAACCAGTCTTTAGTAGGTTACATTTGCATTTTTTAGCTCAAAAGGCATAAGCAAAAAGTAATAAACCCCATTGGGGACCACAAAAGAGGTCTTCTCCCTATTATCGGGTGCCATGAATATATAGTGATAACCTTGGAAAACATCCATCATACTTAACAGTTCACAGCCAGTAGTAGAATCTACTAATAAATCTATACGAAGTAGGGGGCAAGGTTCTTTAAGGCAAACGTTATTCAAATCAGTAAAATCGTAACACATAAGCTATTTTCCCTCATTCTTAGGGAAAAGTACTACATCACAAAGCCAAGATGGGTACTAAATTTCTACAATATAGCCTGCGTCTAAGAGTTTGTTGACTTCCTCCTCGATAATTTGGTGCCTCTCAATATTGAAAGTTCTCATCTTTTGCTTGATAAGCTTGTACGAGGGGTCTACATTGAGGTGGTAGACAATGACACTGGGGTCGATCCCTTAGAGATCGGATGCCTTCCAAGTAAAGACATCAATGTTTCTTCACAAGAAATTGACCATGAGACATTCCTTGCGGTGGCCCATGTCAATTCCAATCCTAATGGTCTTGTCAGGGTTCCCAAACTCCAACTCAACTGTTTTGAACACCCCGACGGGCTCCACTCTAGTATTTTCCAACTTTCTCTTTTTGCTGGCTTGGCCCTCCTTAGGTTTCGCTATAAGGGTGTCCCCTAAGGTCTTCAGTTGTGGTTAAGTCTTCTCCTCACTCAACTCGACTGAAATGGAGTAACATCACCAGGCCTCTTTAATGTTGCACAATAGCTCACTTGTGCCTGCTGGAATCAAAAATTTGATTTTCATGCAGTAGGTCAAGATAATGGCCCGAAAGTTATTCAGAGATGGTCGTCTAATTATCACATCATAAGCAAATGGGGTATCAACGACCAGGTAATTGACTATAAGTGTTCTCCTGCGGGTGCTTCCCCAAATGATGTGGATAAGTTGATGAAGCTTTCTGGTATGATCTCGAATCCCCTGAATCTGACTAAGGGTGTGTGCACAGGCTCAAACTTCAACTAGCCAAAGTTTATCCTTTCTAGGGTCGATAGGAAAATAATGTTGGCAGAATTACCATTGTTGACCAAAATCTTTCTCACTTCAAAATTGGCGATCTCGACATAAACCACCATAGGACAGTCAACTTTATAGTCAATGCTTTTACCTTCAAAGTGGGTGAGGTTGTTATCGGCAAAAGAGATGGGCTCTACGCTAGTGGACAAGTGAAATGTTGTTTCGACTGGAGAGGCCTTGGTCGATTCCAGCCTCCTCTGTGTCTGTCTTCTCGCTGACTTCAAATCCCTTCCCTCAAGTGGGACCTTTCGTAATTATGTCAATCACCTCTCGAATTGGCGGGTAGGTATCTTGGGTGGGTTTCTTTCCTTTATTTTCTCTCCTTAGGCTAACCAATCTTTCTCTTTTCGGAGAGTTTGGTCAGTTTTGTACCCTTCTGTCTGGGCACCCTCAGCCACATACTTCTTGAGATGGCCCTATTTTATCAACCTCTCAATTTTATCATGCATATTGAAACAATCCTCCATGTCGTGGCCCCTCTGCTTGTGGAAGTGGCAATATTTTTTTGATTTTTTCATTACTTCTATTTCAGTTAGCTTTCTCAATTTTTTAAGGAGGTTGTCATGTTAGATTGCAAACAACACCTCCTTTGTTGGGAGGTTAAGTGAAGTGTAGTCATGGAAGCATTTGATAGGAGATCGATGACCCTTTGTCTATTATCAATCGTCTTTCTTCTTCTTTTTTTTCTCGACCTCAAGGTTGCCAAATTTTAGTTTGTTCATCTCTTATTAAGTCATATACCGCTCTGCCACGTTGAGCAGCTTCTCTATTGATCAAGGGGCATTCTCATACCAAAGCATTAGTGCACTCCTTAAGCCTGAGTCCTAAGAATAGGACATCAATCATAAACTCAATTCGTAGGTTGTCAATTTTCAACACATTTATGTTAAACCTGTTAAAGAAATCACAAAAGGACTCTCCCTCATTATACTTCACAATATAGAGATGGGTGTGGGAGAGCTTCACCTTTTGTCTATTGGGGAACAGGTGCAGGAACTTATCACATAGTTGGTCGTAGGAATATATCAACGCTGGCTCAAGTTTGATGAACTAGTCAAGCGTAATGCCCTAAAATGTGGTAACTAGCATCTTCACATGAATATACACATTATGTCCATGCAATTGCATTATGTGCTCGAACTATATCAAGTGTTCGTTCGAGTCTGTTGAGTTGTCATATCGTGAAATTTCGATCGAAACCTTGGTGTCGATGGTAAATCACTCGTCAATTATCTCTTGGATAAACGGTGACCCTTTTTCCCGACGAAACCTTTGAGAGCCATCAGGGTTGGGAATCCTTTTTATGTTTCTCCTTGATATTTCCTTGAGGCACTTATTCGACTATTGAACTTGGTGAGACACTTCTTTCTACTCTTCTTGGTCCGCCTGGGTTATGTTTCGATCAAATTAGGGCTTAGTGCTGCAAGGCTCGAATAGGCCAAGCCGCATGATTAGCTGACTCACCAATCTCCTCTTGCTGGTCCAGTCTAGAAAGTTTGATACTATTGCGCTGCTGGGCTCAAGTAGGCCGAACGTAATGGTCAATAGAATCATCAATTTCTTTATGTGGATCAAGTCGACCCTTTTCTCTAGAAAGATGCCTGGGGTTGACCTCTTATCTGGCCACAGCTACCTGGACTCTGGTCGACCACAGCTGTCTCTCGGGGATCTCTTTCGGGTGGTGACGACTGTGGAGTTGCATTAGTGATCGGGGAAAGAATGATTGTGTGCCGATTCAGGACAGCAGAGAGCTGAGCAAAAATTTGTTCATTGATTAGCTGCATTAGTTGAGGCATAGTTAAGGTAACAACTTGCTCCAATGAGGTGCTAGGTCCCGAAACCTGTGATTCTTGCGGAGGTTGAGATGGAGGAAGAGACATTGCCCTTCTATTTTTCTCCCTTTCGAATGCAGCTCGCCTGGTATTTACCGTTTTTTTGATTATAGTCTCAATTTTCCCACAGATGGTTACAAAATGATGAGGTTGAAAGCTGTTTTTAGTGGATTGGGTTAGTATTTGGGCTAATTCGACCTGGTTGGTCAAATGGTCCAATTGAGAAATATCTTTGGATTGAGATTTGCAATCATGAGCAAATGTCAGACTTGCCAAAGTGTCCTCGACTAAGGCATTCTGATGTTCAAATCAGCACTGGTCAAGTAGATAAATCGAGTAGCAAAGTAAGAGTGCCTAGTGAAGAATAGCAATGAGGTATTTATAACCTTTTCCAAGTGGATGATGTATCAAAGACGCCCCTAACATATGTAGGGGGCTTTTGTCCTTGCATGAGGAGCTTTAGGTCATCTCTCATCTCTATACTATTCCAAGTGGCATCATCTCCTACTCTTAGGGATAAAATCAATACATTGGTGGTGTGCCTCCTAACAGGTGCAGCAACAGAGGTAGCATTAGAGGGACATGCACCATTAATGTGGAGGCATGCTACCTACCAATATACTTAATGCGATAGAGATATGATTCGGCACTAACACGACCTCGTTGGTCGAAAACACGATCGACCATGAAGCAGGTTTTAAGGAGTGAGTGGCCTCAAGCTCTCTCGTCGAATGAGATCGAGACACCAGCACGGCCTGCTATCTAGACGAAGGGTGCTAGTTGTGCTCATTGCATCAGTGACACAGCAAACGGATGATTAACCACGGTCGATGACCTTACTGGGTTTTTGAGCGAGATGGGCCTGGGAGCGTGCTCTTGGGCCAACAGTTGTTGGACTGGGCCACCCTATATCACATATGATGAGAAACTTTTCGTTAATGTAAAATGACAAAAAAAATTAATGTGTGAAAAAATAACATTTTATAAATTATTTCAAAACTTTAATAATAAAATAAAATTTTATATTATGAAAATAGATTCAATGCACAGAGAAAGGCCACGGCATGGAAAATAAAGGGAAAAGGCGGACGACAACGCCTAATTTTGCACGGCGTTGTCCATATGACCTCACTTTTCTCAATTTGGAAGTATTTTTAAAACTTGATGACTTGTGGGGGACGGAGGGTATGGTTGGCAAATCAACAAACAAATGGGGGACAGAGTTTTCCACTAATTGTATTTCTTACTTGGCCCTTTTTTTGGCTTCAAAATTTCATTTAAAAATGAAAAGTTTTCTTCAACAATAATGATCTGACCTACTTCTTTTCATGTTTTCTTTTTTCATTGGAAACAACATGGAAGTTTATTTTGTATTTTCATTAAAAACAAAAATGAATTATAGCCAAATGGAATTGGATCTAAGACTATTATAAAACAGTAATTATGGATTATTTTACTATATCATAAGAATCATTCTCTTGTTAATGTATTTCTGGTGGGCATAAATATACCTACTACTACTACTACTACTACTACTACTACTACTACTACTACTATTTTAGTCCTCAACTATTAAGATAGTTTTCTTCAAAAAGAAGAAATCTTCAATTATTTATTTTTTGTTTATTATATCTTAAATTTTATTTTATTTTTTGTAAAATTTAGATAAATATATTGAACACATTAAAATTTATAATAACATATAAAAAGGTAAATGAATGTTTTACTTATTTTATACTAGAAAATGTTAACACGTGCATTGAGTGTGTTAAAATCACTAGTTTATATAGTTTAAAATGTTTAATAATACAAAAAATAAATAAATTGAATTTTCATTTTTAGAAATAATTTTTTATTTTAAATTGATATATCTATCAATTTAATTAGGTTCAACTGAAAATTATTTCAGATTCACAATCTGATTGAATCCAACTTTGATGAAAATATTTTTTCCTTGGTTTATGTGATAGTATTTTATGATTACCGTTTTTTTTTCTTACCAAAATTCAAGATAAAATATTGCATTAAATTAAATGTACTCTAAACTAACAAAATCAAAAATAAAAATTTCGAGCATGAAAAATAATAAACTTAAGAAGCATGAGTTTGGTAGCAATTGATTTGGGCTGGGGTGTGTATCTAATTTGGACTGTTGGGTGTGTACTAATATGTCACACTTGTTGCAAAACATAGAGGGGGTGTTGGGCCATCAATTGAGTTGGACAATTGAATAATTGTTTTATTCTTTTTAATTAAATTAAATTAACAAATATGGAAATCCTACAATGGGCTTGAGCTTGACTTCGTAGGCTTGCCATTAGAGCCCAATGCCCAGTGGGGATGGTCATGGCTCTTTAAATTTATAATATTCTAATATCTTTTTTTTAATTTTAATTTGAAAATCTTTAATCATACTTCTTCTCTCCTAATAATCCTTTCTAACTAAATAAATTCTGTGCTGGTCAAGCCATAATATGAATAAAAGATCTTATAATTTAAATAATTTAATTCTTATATAAGGGTGTTTCAATGAGTTTAAAACTTTACAAAATATCTTATAACATGTTTGAAAATTTATGGAATGTTATAAATAATATTTATTAAAATTTTTGAGAAAAATCTTATAAGCTCTTAAAATTAAATATTATGATGTTGTAAGTTCTTTTTTAAAAAATAAAAATAAAAAAATTTTAATTTATTTTTAAGATCATAACAAACTTCTTTATTTTTAATTATATAAATTATAAAATTGCTCTTACAAATATCTTATATGCTCTAAAATTTTATTTTATTCAAATGCTTGAAAATTTTACTTTTAAAATAAGATCTAGCATTTTATAATCTCTAAAAATATCTCATAAGATGTAACAACTTATAAAATATTTTAAATTTAAAGATATTTATTTATAAGATTTCGATCTTCCAACGATCAAAAATACCCTAACTTTCAATCAAAATCTTTTTCACTCGAATTACCCTGAGTCACATGAAGAGTACGAGAATGATAAAACTTAATAATAATAATAGAGTAGTTTGAAGCAAGGGCTATGTTTGGTTATATTTTGCCACCACATTACCAAATAGACACATGCTTTATCCCTCTAAAATATCAAATTAAGTTTTTTCAAAATACCTTATCCTATATTTCATTATCTTCAAAATTTTCTCATTTTTAATATATATACACATATATTATATATATTTTATTATTATTTCTACTATAAAAAAATTACTCAATTATATTTTCATCCCAAAAATTCTATAAAAAAATATTTATTTGACCACTATAATAAAAAATATTTTTTTCAAAACATAAAACAAACATACCAATACTTTTCAAAATTAATTTTTAATTATTCTCAAAATATAAACATCCATCATATTTCTAATGTAACCTTCAAATTTTCCGACCTCACTTTTAAAATTTATTTTCACGAAATACATAATACAAAACATAACCAAACACTGCTAAGGTGTCACCCTCAAAAACAGATAAAAAATTCCAAAGTCGCTTTAGCCCTCATGGTTGATGCGGAATCATTTTGTGGATATGCTATTTTCTACTTTGATTAAAGTTGGCTTGTACTTTGTGGGGTTGTTGCACCCAATACCCAATAACAGCATTACATTATTCGTCCTCAAATTTTATTTTTCTCTTTTATTTATTTATTTATTAATTTCTAGGCCCAAGTACCCAACAGCCAACGCTCAACAGCCCCCATTCACGCCTCCATACGTATAATTCCAAACCGCTACACCATGGCCTCATGTGCGAGGGTCTTCATTGGATCGAATTTGTTGGATAAATTCGATAATTTAAATTAATTTAATTTATTTCAATTAAATAATTGGATTTAATCAAATAAAATTCAGTCAAAATTAATTATAATTAAAATAATTTTCAATTTTATATTTACATACCCGACTTAACTTGATCAGATCTAATCAGTTTTGACAATGGTTGCATTTAAAATCCACAAAATAATTTGTGAGAAAGGAAAAAAGAAAAAAAAAGGCATTTTTGAATGATATAGTGTAATTGTTAATTTTTGCGCAATAAAAATTTTGGCTCAATATATAATATGTTATAATATGGATACTGCATTAAAGTGGTATTGATTAAAAATACAACATTAATTTGAAGAAGTCTTTCGTCATGCTCATGTGTTCATTTTAAGTGTATCTTGTCTATAGTGTCTTATTTCATTATATAAAAACCTTAATATTTGCGAACTATTATTATTTAAATTTATATTTAGAAATGTATAGATCCCATTGTCACTGAAATTATTCATAAGACAAGAATCCTATTGCTTTGGAAACAAAATACTTAAATTAACCATACTTATAGATTGTAAAACTTAAGTTCCGCAAAAGGAAATTTTTTTTTAATTCTATAATCCTAATTATGTACAATATATTAGATTACACTTTATTTTACTAACTTTTTAATTAAATATCCCAATTATCTTTGGCATGCAAAGTCTAACATGCTTATTTCTAAATGCGTGAGATAAATCATAATTTGCAAATTGTAGATGTGAGATTATCCTAACAAACTATTTTTAAATGTGTGATGCAGATACTTAGTTATTATTATTATTATTATTATTTCTTTTTAGATGATGTTCTAATTTGCTGCTAGTTGATCACTTAATGGCCACTAATTCATTGTGTGAAATTGTTGACACTCAATATCTTTGTAGTGGAAATTGACAGTAACATATTGTTATGGTGTCATTGCATAAAATTCATTTTCATCCCAGAGATTTCAATGCAATTATAAAATTATTTTTATTTTTTTAATTGGCTTTTGCCATTTTTTGATAATACTTTTCGATCAAAAATTAGACAATGATAGAAATACACTTTTAACTATCTTTACATAACATAAAATAAGTAAATTCATCCCCAAATATAAAAAGAAAAACAAAATAGTGCCCCGGTTTTGCATAGAATGCATTTTGAATAAAAAATGCATTTTTCTACAAAAGATGCATTTTTAGCATAAGATTCTTCAATCAACATGTTGTTCTTAATTAACAATATACCATATTTTATTTTACATTCTAATTTCATATTTTAAAAATTAATTTTAAGTTTCTATGTACTTTATCAATTTACTATATTTTTAACTTTTTATTACTAATGTCAAATCATTTTTTTTCACTTAATTATTCGATAACTAAGCTACAGGTCAAATTAAAAGGTTTCTATTAATATATATGTATATGTATATTAATATTAATTTTAATTTTATAATTATTTTGTCTTTACTATCATAGTTTTGTCTTAGTTTAATTGATTTCAAATAAAAAAATAAAATTAAATGAGATTTTCTTAAAATTCTTAACGGTCAATATATTATCTAATTCTTTGTATTTTAAGTTTTAAGTTAATAAATATTCATCATCTTTTAAGTTTAAAGTAATGTTAAAGAATTATAATTTTAAGTTTTCTTCCAACAACTTTTAAGCTATCAATCTTATTTTCTATATCCTTCTCATATATTTTTATTTTTTAATGCAACTATCTATTAGCTTTGGTTGCATAATATTTTCTTATTTTAATAAAATATATAATAATATTCATCAACTTTTATTTTTGGCAGTTTTGAATTTTCTTTTCAATTTCTTGCTGAATAATCTTGAAATTTAATTTTCATGACATCATGTGTGTGAGATGTCTTTATATGTTCTAAGCATTTAAATACTAAATTTTAAAGTTTTAATTTAATTTTACTTGACTTTTTTTGATAATATTTAATTTTACTAGTTGCTTGATTTTTTTTGTGACATTTTTATCTTTATATTGTAATTTTTAATTGTATTCATTCAACAACTAAATTAATATATAATAATTTTAAAGAATCTGTACATAACACGGGGATAATGCTAGTGTGTGTATATATATATTTAATAACTTAACTTATTTATTGACTTACAATTGAACAAATATGCAATTTATTTAACTTAAAGTGGAAAGATCTTACCTTCAAAATTGAGAACTTATGCTAACAATGAAACTAAAGCATAGTAAAATAAATTTTACTAAATAAAAAAAACTAAAAAACATAATACTTGTTGCTTTTGGTTTTTGATTTATAGTTTACATTATCCCATAAAAATGAATGGCCTCATATTTTGTTTTGATTTTTTATTAGTTTAATTATTAAATGGACAATTGCTAAAGTACGCTTTAATTTGACAGGATATATTGCCGTGGATGGTCAAAATGATGAGATTAAAGTTAATTAAAATGATAGAGTTGATTTTACAATTGAGCTAAAACATCCTGGACCAAAATGAATTTTACATTGGTATGATTTGGTTAGACTAGAAATTCTGTGAACTAAACAAATTTTAAACTTGAATAAATTTAAAAACTTAAGAAAAATTTATGAATAAGAGTAAGTCAAACTTGAAATGAATAATAATGTAACAGATACTAAAATTTAAAGACTATTAGTACTTTCTTAAAAATAATAAAATAAATATAATCTCCAAGCATTACGCCCATACTTTAAACATGTTCACAAATATAAATTTCAACTTATTGTAGCATGATAACATGACTAGATTCTAGAACAATGGAGGGTTATTTTATACGAGTTTTTCAAAATTTTAACATGTGGAATATAAAAGAAAATCATAAATATATATAATAATTGAGATCCAATCTCCCAATGATAGTTCTTCCCTCTTAATTAGGCATCTTAGTTGTCTTTAATGCTCCATTTGCTTTAAAGTCAAAGCTAACCTTCAACTCCTGGAACCAACTTTCAAGTGTTTGCAATTGTAATAATTTTAATCTAGTTGCTTTCCAATCAGATATAGGTAAAGGGTTGATTACGTAGAATTGCCACTCTATAATAAGGAAATAGTTAGAAGTCCTACAAGATCCGTGTCCCAAATATCGGATTCCATCATTTAAACTGTCCAAATAAAATACGTAGAAAAATCTAAAATATCAATACGATTATAATATGATAAGTTTGTACAAAAAATACTATTATAAATACTCATAATTTTATCTTCAAACAGGTTACACATTTTTAGTTTCTTGTTTTTATATGCAATCTGAGTTCGATTCTTATTATTTCTTAGTTGATTTAAGTATAAGAGATTTATAGTTGAGACATCCCCAACATTCCTCTAATTCTTTCTTTGTGCTTCAAACTATAAGTCCCACAATTCTACCTACTTGATGCAGCGAAGAATTAATTAGAAGAACATCTTTTGAGCGATCTTGGATGACCATCTATTAATAAATATTTAAAATTATCATAATTTTCATAAATGATATTCCTTTGTCAACAATTATATATATACATATATATTATTCTTGTGTTAACAACATATAATTTTAGCGAGATTCGAATTTATTTATTTTTTAATTTTAACATTCGAAGGCATCAATTTTACCATTAAGACAAAACCATATGCTAATTTTAATTTCTAAAACTGTAATATCGTATCATATTCTAACATTGACTATGTAATTCCAGGGTAGGAGTTAAGTACATTGCATGAAATATCATCTTATGAGAAGTCAACTAGATTTATCCATTCATCGTTGCAAACTGTACGACGGAGATTGTAATTTTTGAGAGTCTGCAAATTATAGTCAGTTCCTGCCCAATTTATGCCAAACTAATTAATGAATTATTTGGTTCCATCTGCAGTTATTGCTTCACGTGTCAACTTGTAGGCGGCGATTTGTGGCCTGAAGAGGTGGGTTCCACTTGGGATATTTTGTCATTACCTAAGTTGCAAGAATTATTATTTAATTTACTAAAAGGGCGTTTCGGCAAACTTATAAACTCTCGTCACCTTTTTTAAGTTGTCCCAAATTTGTAAAATATCATAAAATATCTACTTTTTTTTTCTTTTTTTAAAAGACCCGTAAGAGATAAGATGTTAAAATTTTAACAATTGTTTTTTTGAAAAAAAAAACAAGAGTTTTTCTAATTTATTTGTAAGATCTTATTTCTTTATTTTATTAGTTATAAGTTTATCATTATGAACATCCTACAAACTCTAAAATTATATTTCATTTGTCAAATAAAATTTTGCATCTTATAAATTTTGAAAAAAATGTATAAAATTTACCAGTTTATAAATTTTAATAAAAAATTATTCATGTTGCAAAAAATAATTAAAAAATTAGCAATAATTCCTTTTTTTAAAATATATATATATATATATATATCATTTTTGCAAAAGTCTATCTCGCAAAAAAGAAGTTTTGGTGTAAAGAAAAAAAATAATGACTTAAGTAATCCATGCTTGAAATCACTAAGGCGAGTTTGGTTGGATTTTTAAGTTATTCTATGATAATTTATCATTTGATAATTTATGTGATTTTTTATCATTGTGGTGCAGTTTAGTTGGTACGGTAAATAAACCTATAGAAAGTGGTAGATCAATTTATCATGAGAATTGCACATATAAACACATGGTTTTAATAATCACACGGATCTAAATATTTATTATTATTTAAATCAAATAAATAATAAAATAAAATAAAAATACTATACTCCACATTATCATTTCAATCAAATTATTCCTATTAGTTTATAAAATAATGGGTTGAAGGTGGGCCTTTTAATAGTTTTAAAAAAAGAAGACAGTATTACCTGAGCAATGCATTGCCCATAAGGCAATAATCAAGTTGTGTGGTCGCTGACCATAATTGCACACTGAACGTGTTTTCGTTGTCAGTTTTGGATCACTCAAAAGCACCTTTATTTTGTCGTGGATTTTTTTATAGGACATGTGGTGGCCAAGCACATTTCCCAAAAGTTTAATTAATGGAATTAGCATGTGCGTCCTGCTAAAGTAATGCGCCATCTATTTATTGCTTCTAATGCGTGCGGGCGCGTGTTTTTCCTAAAATAAGAAGTATTTTCTTCAAAAGAATAATTAATTTTAAGAATGTAATATAAATAACAGGGAAAAATACATCTTCACATCTTAAAAATTTAATTCGTCACTAAAAGTCTAAATTCCCTCAAAAGTATCGAGAATCAAATTCTATTTCTGAAATTATAATATCTATTGTATTTAAAAAAGATAATATCTTGATATATGCCTGTGATTGATAAGGGATCAATCAAAATGCTATAAATTTTTTAATTTTAGAATAAACGTCCATTTTTAATATTATGAAGGAGTTGAGTGCTAAAGTTAAAATTTTTAAAAATGTGGCACTTGAATTTGTCATTTCTCAATTGCTTTATTCTAATATTATATTAAACACTATTTTTATTGAAAAGTTAAATTATTTTGAACATTTTATATCCTTAAATTGTCAATATAATATAACTTATAGGCACATCTTGAGGAGTTTGAACCAATAAAAGTGAGAAGAAGAAGCGACCTATTTGTATAGTTCGACACCAAATTTAGAATGATTATATATTCTAATTTATGAACACATAGAAATAATTTGTTTATCACATCTCATCTTCATAAGATGAGCTTATCTTCCTATTTTATATTCTATAATGCCAAAGAATCCATTAATCGAAAATTTTATTGTTTCAACTCTTTTTCTATTTATTTATTTTTATATAATTGTCTTTTGGACTTAATATTCAACCTTTTTCTTGTACATATGAAAAAAAGTATTATTATTATTTTTTGGCTAATTTCATAATTTTTCAGTCGATCCAATTTTGGGCCTATTTATTAGAAATTAAACACAACCATTCTATTTATTTATTTATTGTTACATATTCATGTTATCTATATACCTATAAATTTATTAAGCTTAGGTGAAATGCACTTCACCCTTGAAAAACTTTTAGGGATTGTTCTCTTACATTTTGGGCATTTTGTAGAAATTTTTTTGGGGAAATGGGTTTTTAAGAGAAAATTTGGAGAATGTGCTAAATATTTCTTTTTGTTTTGAGAAAATATGAAAAATGATTTGAAAATGAATTGTTTATTTCTTTATGTTTTAGAAGGAGATAAACTTTATTGTTAATGTTAAATTAGTTACTTTTTTATTTGGTTTGTATGGTGAAAGTTGGTTTTTTTTTTTATGTAATATGTTATATATGTATGTGTACTTATAGTTGGACGATGTATATGTAAA
>JACGDI010005395.1:1571205-1583996 GCA_014898725.1 Jacaranda copaia
ATTTTAATTGTATTAATATTAATTTATTAAACTTAATAGATTATTAAATAAATGATACTATAATTAATTTTTTATAATAATTTGAAATAAATGTGAATAATAATATTTAATGAATATTAGTTTTTTTGAATAATTTATTTTTATATCAAAGTAAAGCATCTTAAATTATTTATTAAATGAATAAATATAATATTTAATTAATAAGTTAAATATTAGATATAACTAACATATTATTTAATTAATTTAATATATTATTTAGTATAAATTATTTATTAAATTTAATTAATTTTCTCGAACTATTAGTTTAATTGAATTTGTAAACATAAGTTTTAGAACTTTTTAAATAGCAAAATTTTAATGGTTTCATATATTTATATATAAGTAAAGCGAGAGAGTGATATATAAATGAGTGATGTGCAAGATGTAGTGAGAAAATAAGGAATTAGATGTGCTTTTTAGGGTGTAAGGTTTTTTTGGGTGAATTATGAAAAAAAATTTAGATAAAAAATTATAATATTTTGAAAAAAAAATTAAAAAATGTGCATATATTTTACAATTATTTTAAAAATTGAAAAATATTTTCCCAAAATATTGAAGAACAAACCCTTAATTTTACACTAAACCTCCCCCAAACAGCAAAAAGTGAATTTCCTCCCTAATCGTAATTTGCAGCACTTTGCCCAAGTCACATGTTAATCTGATGAGTGTATCGAGGTCATGGATGGCTTTTCAGCGCAGTGTGTATTTCTTGATATTTTATTTTATTTTTTAATTAAAAAACAATACCATCAATTGTTAGTACATCGATAAATTAAATAAATAACAAGCATTATATATAGTATTAGATAATTGTTACTCTTGAATTAATTTTTGGATTAAAATAAGTCCAATATCTATTCTTTAATATAATATCAGAGTTACTCATTTTCGATATTGGATCATCAATTTTCTATTATTTCATACTTCAAATTTTCGTTTTTGGATGTGTCCAAAATGTATCAGTATTTTATATTAATGAAATAAATAAATAATAATTATGTTAAATAATTTTCTTTTTTTGGACTGAATTTTATGATGACCTAGATCCAATGGTAATTTTTTTGGCATCAACTGCAAGGACAATGTTGTGACAAGTGATGGATGAAAACGTTGACAATAATATGCCCCACCAAATGAATTATTGCAAAAGTGTGTTGACAAACGAGAGTGCACCTTGCATTATTGATCAAGGTCCTTAATTCTCTGACAATAATTTTATTTTTGAGTTGTTTTCAGTTGTAGCATATTCGTAAGTCAAATTAAATTAATTAATAACTTTTAGTGACATATAGCTTAGTGAGAAGATAATCCTATTCGTTTGGCTTAGGTTAATTTTGGATTAAGTTAAATAAAAATATCTGATTATGTTTTTGTGTGATTTTATTATGTATTTTAGGAGAATGAATTATTAGAGAATGTAAAAGTTGTGTCGAGAGATGCAATTGATTTTTTATTATATTTTGGTGAATAGTTAAAAATAATTTTGAAAAATATTGGTATATTTGTTTATGTTTTGGAGAAAGATATTTTTTTACTGTAATAGTTAAATCAATATATTTTTTTTATTTTTGGAGTAAAAATAAAATTGAGTGATTTTTAATTGTTAGATAAATAATAAAATGTATATATAATATATGGATGTATATATTGAAAATGGTGAAGTTTTGGGAATAATGAAGGATAGTAGAGGGTATTTTGATTTTTTTTTTGGTTTTGAAGGAAAAATGAGGATATGTTTAGTTATATTTTCCTAAAACAAAATCATTTTATGAAGATTTATGTAACTCTATGGTGAATTTCTTAATAGTTAATTAAAAAATCAATTATTTTGATATTGATTTTCACAAAAGTCAAATATAAATTTATGAAAAAGAGAAAAGGCTGAAGATTTTAATAGCATATCGAAGATGATCAAATATGCCACTAAATATGAACACTCAATTGGATTAAAATATATATTGTCCCACCTACATGCATTGATGGGAATTTTGTTTGTATGAAAAAAAAAATGCCTTAGCAGGTTTTTAAAGACTAAATTAATTGTAGATGAAAACATGGTCTTGCAAATACACAACTAAATTCAAATTTTTAAAAATTGAAAAACATTTTGAGAAAGTAAAATCAAAGAAAGAAATATTTTCATCTCATTTCTTTTGCTTTGCTAAATTAATGCTTCATTTCGTTAGGTGAAAAAAAATACATTATTTTTTATGGAACACACCTTTTTTTCTAAAATATTTTTAAAAAGTTCTGAGCATTATATCAATCAAATATATATTTATGTCATTTGATTATTATTCAAATTCAATATATAATATTCAGTTATATAAAATCACCATAATAATATTAAATTAATCAGATAAAATTTTTATAAAAAGATAAATTAAATATATTTTTCTTTTTACAAAACATAGGTTTTGTTTGGTTATGTTTTTTGTTTGATTTTATTATATATTTTGGGAAAATGAATTATTGGAGAATATGAAAGTTATTTTTTGGTATGTCTATTTATGTTTTGAATTAGACATTTTTTATTGTAACAGTTAAATCAATACTTTTTTATTGAATTTTTGATGTGAAAATGAAATTAGATAAATTTTTTAATATTATAATAATAAAATATAAAATATATAATATATAATATATATTAAAAAATATATATTTTAGAAAAAAAATAAAAATATATTTAATTATATTTTCTAAAAATAGTGTTGTTCTGAAAAATATAACTAAACAATGCCATATTTTTTCTAAAATACTTCTTTCCTACACACTTCTAAACACATCAAAATCCAGACACAAATTCAAGCCCGTGTCCCCCACACGGTCACATCTCGATTTTGTTTCGGACATGACAGTACCGCGCATCCCAAACGTGGGGACAGAACAGCACAATCGCCACCTCCCCCTGATATAGCGTCACTTCACGCGGCCCCAAATCCCCTCGGCGCGGGACTCCGCAATCCCGATAAGAGAACGACCTCCTTTTAATATCTAGCCATACACGTGTCACGCCAACTGATTCTAACGTAGACATTTTTCAACATAGAGTATCCTTGAAGAGCCAATCACGTTTCTTCTTAGTCAGGATTGAATGCCTCTCAATCCGATATGTTTTGATAATCCAGGAGTCGGCTCACGCGGCTTCATTACACTATAATAATAATAATTATTATCGTTAGATTTGAAACATTAAATTCTAAGATTGTGGGAATTTTTTTTTCTATTTAGGAAATTAAGTTTATTTTAATAAAATAAAGAAAAGAATGATAAATTTAGAAAATGCAAAGGCAATGTTCAGTTTTTTTTTTTTGTGTGATTTTAATATATATTTTAGGAGAATAAATATTAAAAGTAATATTGGAGAATGTGAAAGTTATGTTGAAAAATGTAATGAATTTTTTGTTATATTAATTTTGAGAAATAATTAGAAATTAATTTTGGAGAGTATTAATACGTTTATTTATGTTGGAGGAGATATTTTTATACTGCAACAGTCAAATTAATACTTTTTTTGTTGAATTTTTGGGGTGAAAGTTGAATTAAGTAATTTTTTTATTATTAGAATAATAAAAAAATATATAATATGTATATATATATATATATATTAGAAAATAGAAAAGTTTTGGGGATATTAAAAAATAGGAGAGAGTATTTTAAGAAAATTTATCTTAGTATTTTGAAAGAAAAATAAATATATATTTGATTAGATTTCTCTAAAATAATTTTATTTTGTGAAAACATAACAAAACATTTCCAAAATAATTATAAGGACACGATTTGAGGCATGTATTAAATGCTCCAAACATAGTTTAGGCAAACATTACAATAATGTTCTTGAATGACTCTTGAATGATTCTATAATACTTTCTAAATTTACTTCACAAACAATTTATGATAAGCGATTTAGCATTTTGGGCTATGTTTTATGCAATTTATAAAAAATATAGCAGAATTTGCCTCAAAAATAGAACTTTGGAATGTCGATAATATTTCACAAATACTTCTAAAACCAATGGAAAAAGATATATCCAAAGAAAGAGACCTTAGATTGTGATTGAACTAAAGAATTAAGAATTTTAATGTAAAAACAAATTTATTATTCTAGTTGAGATAAAATTGAGTGATTGTGGATTTGAAAATCTTTTATTTGAGGTGTATTTTTAATTATAATAAAAGGTGTTAGGTTTAACTTATCTAAAAGATCTTATACATTTCTACATCTTATACGATTTTTTGAAATTTATAAGATGTTAGATATTATTCTAAAAATAAAATATTTAGATGAAATAAGATATTGGAGCTTATAAAGTTTTACTAAGGGTAATTTTATAATTAATATAATTAAAAATTTAAAAATAAATTATGAACTCCTTGCTTTATATAAAAAAATTTATAAGTTCTTCACATCTTATTTTAAAAGTTCATAAATATTTGTTCAAAAAATTTAATGAATATTTTTTAAATTTTATAAATTTTCAATATTTTATAAAATATTTTGAGGAGCTTATATCAACTCAACCAAATAAGTATCATATCCACCTATTATGAGATGTATAGATTTTTAAAATTAAATCATTTTCTCAAATCCAATCTTTTTTCACCTGAACTCAAGCTTGAAAGGAGGAGATTATATATATATATATATATATATATATATATATAAATAAAGTGAAAAACGAAAAATGATTGAGCTGATCACATGAGATATGTGCAATTGTAGTAACAATCAGTCGTATGTTTCTTGATTGAGAAAAATCTTTTATTGAACGGTATCTTTTGCTTATACCTTGTCAAGCAATTTAGCGTCTGATTTTGACAAACAAACAACAAATACACTATACTAAAAAGATAGAGTACCTATTAATTGAACTATGGAACAAGAATGCCAGAGCAGCATTTTTGACCAAGTTTGTACTTTCTTCTTACTCATCCCTGCAAGATTGAAATTTCACTTTGTTATTTTTAATTTATTAACGTAAATTATAAATTATTGAATGAAAAAATTACCACATGCAAAATGTTGGCATTTTCGTATTATTTAATCAAAGGAACCCTTTTATACAACCATCCTTTTGATCAAATTTAGGAGACGAAAGTGAGCCGAGTGGCTTGTGGTTTGTAGTTTAGTGGCATAAATCTTCTATATTATATAAAAGATCCGGTGTTTTCGAATTTAAACGGGCTCCTTATGTGCATAAAAAAACGAAGTTTATACTTTGAATTACTTAATTCTATAATGATAGGATAATCAAAAAATTTGATAATTTCCTGTCCATGTATATATTGTTTTAGAATTTCATTATTTAAAAAAAAGTTTGTTTTGATTATATCTATTAATTACATAATTAATATTATTACAATACATTTTAATAATGATACAAATTCGCATTGTGTTAAACCCTATAAAGTATTGACACATTTAAGTCTTAATAATCCACACTATCTATATCTATGCTATTATTAATAAAATATGAGATATTTTCGAATAATATATATATAAAATACTCTTATTTTTAGTTTTTGATTTTATCCTCAATAAACTATCAGACTCTTTTTTGATGTGCTCTGAATAATGTACTTAAATTACTTCTATTTTTATTTTTTAATCTAATAACTATGATAATAACTATATTTTGCAGCCTACCTATCTTATTCCATTTTATTTTACCTTGTAATTTTATTTATGTCAAAGTTTAAATAAAAATATTAAAATTACTAATATTTTTTAGTATCATAGAAACATAAAAAAGCCTATTTTTTACTTAGTTTACAGTCTATGTTTTGATGTATTAATTAAATTAGCTTCATTTAATAAAAAAGTCATTTTTTTTACTCTGATTTTTCTTCTTCAAATCTGCTCTAGCTTCTAATTTCATATATATTAAAAATTCAAAAACACGATACGATCACTGGTAATTTATTAAAAGCCGTTACTAGTAATACAAATATCTAAATGATGGCAAATGCGTCCTTTCACTTCCGCCCTTAATAAAAGACGCCCCCTTCCTTTGGAGCGCGCAATTGAAAAAACATTTTTCTCCATTAACCCCATTTTTCCCTCTTATTATCTCATAAAAAATTAACCAATTAATAATTAATAAATTATTAATTTACAATTTTACACATTTGTTCTCTTCTTCTCCGCCTCTTATACTTATACCCATCCATTTCCTCCCCGTCTTTCTCTTTCTACACACGCCCATGCCTACATTTTCTCTCTCTATTTGCAGAACGATTTCGGGCCGAATTAGCATTTCTCTTCACAATTCGTCGACAACTATCTACGGATTCGATCTCCATATCAGGAGGCAGCATTTACTGATCAGACATATTAGGATAAAACTCCACATTTCTATATAAATAAACGGATAGGTATTGCAGGCGAAGGGGTTTTTCTCTATACCGGGTTGAGGTTTTGTTGATATATAGATAGATAACTATATCGGTAGGTTGGGGTTTTTGGTGTTTTAGTTTTGGTTTGACAATATGTTGGGGACAGGATTGCAGTTCAATAGGAGTAGAAACGGCGAAGATCGGTTTTACAGCGCTGCTAGGGCTCGCCTGAGTCAAGATTTTTTGCGGAAGGCTCAGAGTGACGTCACCTCGAGTCGTTCCCGGAGCCGGCCTGATGAGCCTCCGCCGGAAAAGTCAAAGCCGGAAGTTCCGGCTTCACTGCCGGTGTCAGAAACCTCGCCTTTGTGTAATTTGCAGCGGTTCTTGAAGTCAGTCATGCCTTCGGTACCAGGGCAGTATTTATCCAAGGTGTATATTTATTTATTTACTTATTTTTTAAGTGTACTATGAATGGATTGAAGTTTACTTGTGACTAAGCATGAATTGTTGGGGAAAACCCTAGTCTATGAATCTCAGTATTTTGTGGAGTTATTGGTTATTTATCTATTATTAAGCGTGATTTTTAGCGGGTGAAGGCTGATGTTGGTCGGTGACATTAAAGTGACCGCATTACTCGAGGGGAGGATACATACTGCTTTGGTTTTGATAATGAAATGGTCTCAATGTTTAAATTTTGATTTGTCTTTGTTCCGGTTGTTTGAATCCTTGTTTTAAGTTGCACTTTACTCAACTATGAAATTTGCTGCTAACAAGATCAAAGGTTTTGAGTTTTTCTTTATCTTAGTAATTATTGTAAATTCTGGAATTTGTGAGTTTAAATGTTTGGTTTGTGGTATTTTGAGAAACTCCTGTCATGTGGAGCAGCTTACAAGGCTGAAAATCGTGTTTTAAGGTTTCTATGCTGAGCTTTATGCTTTGATATGTTAAATAGTTTTAAAGATATTGAGTTTTGTTTCAGTAGACGACCTGTGTAAATTGGCAAAATTATTTAATAACTTTTAGCATATTTTTGCGTGGGAAATAATCATTAGATGCTATTGAATTCCTGCTTGAGCAGAGAAAATTTCCTGTCAAATTCATATCAGGACACTACACATCAGATAAAGTGATTTCACATATTAGCAATTTCTCTGTTTGTGCTAATCATTTTGTCACCAGCCTGTTAAAAATCTTAAAAGCTATGATATTATTAATAGGTCTGTTAATTTTGTCATTTTCAAAAATGGTCTTATTTGAATTCATGGATAATTGTTGCAGACGACAGTGAGGAGTTGGAGAACATGTAATGCGGAATTTCAGCCCTTCTTTGCGCTAAGTGATTTGTGGGAGTCATTTAAGGAATGGAGTGCATATGGTGTTGGAGTGCCTTTGATGTTGAACGGCTGTGATAGCGTGGTTCAGTATTATGTTCCATATTTATCAGGCATTCAATTGTATGCAGATCTGTCAAAGAGTACAGCAAAATTAAGGTATCTGTCTTATGGGCATACAATCCTCAGAGTTTAGGTTCACTTGGCATGCATCGGTTTAACATTATCAAATTAATTTTTGCCAAAAAAGAAAGGTGAATTAGGAAAGATTATTGTATTTTGTTGTCAAGAAAAAGGAAGGGGTTCTCCACATGTTTGTTCATTTTCTGTTTTCCCTTTCCAGAGTTTGTTTTCTTGTCTGGAAGTAGAATAAAACATTTTCAGTTGGTTTTATTATGACCATATTAATTTCATAAGGTTAAGCTGGTGATTTATGTCTATCCTTGTTGATAGTAGCTATACCTCGGTCACCTTTCACTTTCTTGTTTTTATTCTGTACTAAATTTAGTTTGCACAAGATCTTATTGTATCTGACTTTTGGCTCATTTTCTTAATAGTTGTTGATCTGTGCTGCTAATTGCATTTTATGCTAAAACAATCTGTTTTTAAGAAGCTCATTGTTATCTTTCAATAAGCATCTTTAGCAGTATTGACATCTAAAAGCTCCATAGAGAAAATGAACCTGCAAAGAAGTATCTGTTTAATTACACTTGCTTGGAGATGATCTTTAGGCTCCTTTTATGCCCATTTTGTTTGCCAAGAGTTATTGAGAAATTGTTACTGAATTTTATGTCCTCGTGACTAGTATAGTAACCATGTGCATTCTTCTTTTGTAACTTCATCCACTTTCTGTCTGGTTCTCATTTGCGTGAAATCAATGCCTTTTCCTCCATTTATTTGTTAATCCTCAATTATGTGTGCGATGCTAAAGGCTAATCCAACTTCACGATCTGTGGAATTGTCACTAATACAGAAAGCAAGGGATGATTCACTTCTTATTTGCACTAGCACCCTTCTTCTCTGGAAACTGGAAAATGGAAAAACAGGTGGCATGTGTCCTAGTTAGATAAAGACAAATATTCTCTTGTGTTATGGCGCCTTTATCTATCCAGAAAATTATTATACATAAGCTTTGTGAATGACATGAGCCAGTATCTTATCCGTGGTAATTTGTGCTTAATGTCGAATATCTTCAAACCTCGTTTATTTCTTTAGATACCCAATGAATTCATTGACATTGATGATTATAACACTCTATATCCAAGGCTTATTCTTCCCTTGTGTAGTAGGCTGCCCGGTGAAGAAAGCGATGGTGAATATTTTAGGGATTCTAGTAGTGATGGAAGCAGTGATAGTGAACAAGAGAGACCTGGATTGAATTATTCTAGGGAACAACTGAACTATCTTCAAACAAGTGATTATTCTCTTAGAGCAAATCAGTTGTCGCTGAAGGAGCAGCATATGGCATTTCAAGAAGGCTTTTCAAGTGATGAAGGTGAATCTGGAAGGTCACAGGGTTGCTTGTTGTTTGAGTATCTTGAGCGAGACCAACCATATTGCAGGGAACCTTTGGCAAACAAGGTTGCTTTTATCTGTTTTTTCTACAATATTGAGAAAGGATTATATTCTTCCATTCCTTACTGTGCTGGATACTGTAATCTTCACAGATATCTGATCTTGCTCTCCACTTCCCGGAACTAAAAACGTATAGGAGTTGTGATCTATTTCCATCCAGTTGGATTTCTGTGGCCTGGTATCTTATTTTAAATTGCATACATTCTTGCCTAAGTTGCTGGTTCTATGTGTTTTGTAACCTAATGGGAAATAATTACTTTGTAGGTACCCCATTTATAGAATACCAACGGGTCCAACTCTTGGAGATTTGGATGCGTGCTTTTTAACCTTCCATTCTCTTCATACGTCCATGACAGGTAGCTGAAGTTCTCTCTTTTTCTCTGTGCACTCATCTGTTCCTGTGAACACATGCAGACATGCATTGAATGTCCATATTAGCATTAATGTTTTCATAATATAAAATCTTTCTCTCCTGTCTATTTTTCTGGAGACATTTATATTGTTCCTGATGATATTCATTGCCTTCCATGTGTAACCTGAAGTCAAATGCGATCCTGACATTCTCATCTTATTTCTTGCATTTGACTCTCTCCTTTCACACTTTTGCAGGAAGTGATGTAATGCATCCTCCAGTTGTGACATACCCAACTGAGAGTGATGGCGTTCCACAGATTTCACTTCCAGTATTTGGTCTTGCTTCATATAAATATAAAGTATCGCTCTGGACTTCAAATACGGGGAATCAGGGCCTGTTGGCAAACTCTCTCTTGCAAGCTGCTGATGATTGGCTAAATTCGCGCCAGGTCAATCACCCTGATTTCTCTTTCTTCAGCAGGAGGCAAACCTTGAGATAGCTTCCTTCCTATCTTGGCTCTAATTGTTTGAAGGAGGATATCAACCCCTCTATTGTTGGATGCTTGGGTACACCTGATTCTGTGAGGAAGGTTGAGTGAGCCTGTGGTTTTGTCTTGTATTGCACTGCTGTTATATATTGTCATAATGAATTAGCTATGAAAACTTGCAAAAATAAAAAAAAAAAGTGGAAGTGGAAAGAATTTAATTACTTGAAAGGGAAGAGGCGAGAATTCTGCTGAATCGTCTGGGGGCTGGACTAAGATCAAGATTACTGGAGTTTTGAGACTCTGAAGGATGTAAGAGCGATTACAGCTCTGCCGAAATGGGGCAAGCGGAACTTTGACTGTTGATAACTGTGCTAATATTTCCTTCACTTATTCCTCTGTTCTTTCTTAATGTTTCTGTAGAAGCGTAGAACAGGCTATTTTTTCTGTCCTGGTGATCTGTTGTAGGCAGTAACTTTTTATCTCTACATTTTAAGGGGATTTTGATAAAGAATCATGATCAAGTGTGAAGTTTGATTGCCCCATGTCATGTATATTAACTGTCTTGCTCTGCTATGACTGTTTAAAGAAATTTAGACTAATGAACTCGTGTTTGGGTGTGATTGTTCAGAATTGTACTGCCTCAAGTCATATTTGTGGTTAAATTAAAAGAATGTAGATTTTGAACGTGTCATGCTTTGCTTGGTTTTATTTGAGGGAAATGTTTTGAGAGAATGAAATTTGGGGAGTAAGGTTGGGGAGTGTTTGGTTTTATTTTGGGAATGGTCGAGAGATTGTTTTGGGAAAAAATGATGTGTTTGGCTTTATTTTGGGTGAGATATTTTGTACTGTAAGTGTCAAATTAAGCCCTTTTCTTTTGTTTGATGTGGTGAAGATGTGATTTCATATTAGTGTCTATATGTCTGTCTGTAGTGATAATGACCATGTTTGTTTTGTGGAACAGAAACAAGAGGCAGTAGATATATAATTATATACTAGCAATTAGGCACATTTGATGCATATGTTAAAAATTCTATAGTATTTTTTTATATAATAACAACATTTATTTATTTTTTGTATGATGAACATTTGTTTAAATAATTTTAATAGATTTATTTAAATTTTTCTGTAGATAAGAATTAAAAAGTAATAAAGTAGTATTTGTAGGTATAAAATAGGTGAGTTATAAATGGTAGTTATTAAATCCATTCTTATTATTAAAATTCAAAAAAATGAGTGAGGGTATTTTACATTATTTAAAAACACACCAAAAAAGGTTAGGTACTTTAATAATAATATATATACATATATATATATATATATATTTACATTTGTCATGTTTGGATTTGGACTCTACCCGTTTTTAACCTTTATCGTTTAAATTTTTACTTAAAAAAGAGTCCTTGCTTCGATGTCAATTTTGATTCATTTTCTTTAAACATGAAAAGGAGCATTGGTTTTTGAGGAAGTTAATGATAAGAAAATTATTAAATAAAAATAAAATGAAAGGAGTATAAAATCTTAAGAAGTTGATTGTTTGAAAAAAAAATAAAAATCAAGAAGATAGTGATGAGAAGGCAAGTGGTAAATCTATTGCTGGACAGAAGCCTAACAGGCTTTCTTTCATATTATTCACCATTTTGTGAAGTTAATTGTATTATATTTTCTTTTGAATTTTTTTCCTTAACAACTTTTTTACTAATCAAACAATAAAAAATTATATATTTTTACTTGACATTTTCTTCTCTTTTACATATCCAAGTTTTCGTGCGAAACATTGTGGAAGGTCCTTCCATGCTTTTTTGAAGCTAACCAATAGAGAATATGTGCGTATTGAAAGATTAGAGTATTGTTAGATTATTCATAATTAACCCAATACTATAGTTAATTTCTTTATTCTAAAAAGTTAAAAATGTCGCTAATTAATTCCTTGGTGAATGAAGAAAAAGACAGATTTTGCATTTGTGTTTCACAACAAGAAAATTTGACTTTTTCGATGAAATTTTTTGACGAAAGGTAAATAGTTCCATCGAAAACTCTTATGTCGGAATATCAAACTTTTGACATTGATTTTCGTTGGGTTGCAATGCAAAATCTTTTTGACACCTTTTTGGCAGATATTCTGTTGGCAATCATTTAGTTTTTGAAATTATAATATTGACTGAATTTTAGTGGAAAGTGGAAACTTTGTTATGTATATTTTATTTATTTATTTATTTATATTATTCATGTAATATGAATTTGAAGTTATATGCAAGAATCAAGATCTTCATTAGTGCTATTGCACATGATAGTCCACTTCGATTTAATATAATATATATAAAATAAAATAATATTCAATCCTAGTCCGTTTCGACTTAATATAATATATATAAAATAAAATAATATTCAATCCTATGTTATTATTATTATTATTATTATTATTATTTTGTTATAATAACTTTAATATTTAAATTGATTTTATTTGTCTTTGCTACGTCAACGTATTTTCATATATAATATTCTATCAATATTTATTTTAATACTAATATAAAAAGATTATATTAATTCGTCTTTTATAACTCCGCATATCTAATTTTGATAAATACTTGATATATATATATATATATTAATATATAACTTTTATATTATTTTTGTAACTTCTTATTTATATGTCAAATAATTTCTTCTA
>JACGDI010005395.1:1584096-1600043 GCA_014898725.1 Jacaranda copaia
CCCTTAGGGCGAGAGGACGGGAGTCGAGCTAAGGGAAGAAATTGCTGACTCTGTAGACTATCACATTCTACCTAATCTAGCCTCGTAGCGTGATATGGTCGAATGTTCCAAACATGATCAGCATGAAAAAGTAGATGAATCAGTAGATCATGTGGTCTAGCCCATTCGATCCCCACAACATGATAGGCGAAGCGCGCGAGGCCTCATTTTGACTGAAATATTACCCAAGTTGATCGGGAGGAGTAGGAAGAAATTTCTCATCAATTGCAACAACTGAACAGACGTCTTAACGGGATCTTAAGGGGAAATACTGAAAGGGTGCCCAACCTAAAAAGCCCCTAAAGGTCTCGTCAAGAGAGAGGCTCATCGTTTATCCAAGAGATTTTTTATGAGTTCATTGCCATCGATGTTAAGGTCCCGACCGAACTTTCACAGTATGATAGCTTAACAGATCCTAATGAGCATCTAATGCAATTCAAACATATGATGCAATTGCATGGGCACAATGAGTATATCCACATGAAAATGTTGGTGACCACATTCTAGGGTATAGTGCTCGATTGGTTTGTTAAGTTGGAACCCTCATCGATATACTCTTACGACTAGCTCTATGACAAATTCCTACACCAGTTTGCAAGTTTGCGAAAGGAAAAACTCCCTTATTCTCATCTCTACACTGTCAAGCAAAATGAAGGGGAGTCTCTCCATGACTTTTTTATAAGGTTCAACACGGAGGTCCTGAAGATCAACAACCCAGGATTAAGTTTTTAATTGATGTGTTGTTCTTGGGACTCAGACACAAAGAATGTGCCAATACTTTGGTGTGAGAGCACCCATGGTCGATGGAGAAATTGTTCAACCTGGCAAAGAGATACATGATATATGAGGAGATGAACAGGCTGAAGTTTAGAAATTCTGAGGTTGACAAAAAGAAAAATAAGGAGAGAGATGACTAGAAACATAGTTAGGGGGGTCAATCTCCAAAAAAGCACTTCCATGACTATACTTCACTGAATATCCCAAGGAGAGAGGTCCTGTATGCAATCTAGCATGATAAACTCCTCAAAAAATTGAGGAAGCTGACGGAGACTAAATCAATGAAAAAATTGAAGAAATATTGTTATTTTCATAAACAAAGGGGGTATGACACAAATGAATGCTTCAATATCCAGGAAAAAAATGAGAGGCTTATTAAGCAGGGCCATCTCAAAAAATATATGGTCATTGTCGTGCAGGTTGAAGGGGGTAAAACTGATCTAACTCCCCATAGAGAAAGGTTGGTTAGTCTGAGGAGAGAGGATAAAGGAAAGATTGCATTGAAAGGGACTCAAAGTCAGTAAGGAGGCAGACTCAGAGAAGGCTAGAGTCAACTAAAGCTTCGCCTGTCGAAATAATATTCCATTTATTGACAAGCACAGAGCTCATTTCCTTTACTAACAATAACTTGGCCTACCTCGAAGGGAAAAATATCGACCATAAAACTAATTGTTCTATGATAGTTTTTGTTGAGATTGCCAACTTTGAAGTTAGGAAGGTTTTGATCAATAACGTCAGCTTAGCCAACATCATCTTTCTCTCGACGCTGAAAAGGATGAACTTAGGGAATTTAAAATTTGAGCCCGTTCGTACTCCTCTGGTCAGGTTTGGGGAGTCAAAAATTATTTCAAAAGGGTTCATCAACCTTTCTACGTCATTTGGGGAGGCACCTCGAAGAAGGATATTGATGATAAACTATTTGGTGGTTGACACTCTATTCGCTTATAATATTATACTTGGTCAACTAGCTCTCAATAATTTTAGTGCCATTGTGTTGACCTATCACATGAAGATCAAATTTTTGACCTGCATAGGTGAAGTGTTGTGTAACATCAAGAAAGCTTGGCGATGTTATAATATTTCGGTTGAGTCAAGCGAGTAGAAGACTCTACTGCAATTGAAGATCTCGGGGGATGCCCTTGTAGTGGAACCCGAGGAGAGCCAAGCCAACAAGAAGAGAAAGTTGGAGGACACTCGAGTAGAGCCCGTTGGAAAATTTAAAATAGTCGAGTTAGAGCTAAGGAACCCCAACAAGATTATCCGGATCAGAACATATATGGGCCCCCACTTGGAGTGTCTTACGGTTAATTTCCTATAGAGAAATATCGACATCTTTGCCTGAAAGAAATTCAACATCTAGGGAATTGACCCTAGTGATCGTGCACCGTCTTAATGTCGACCCCTCATACAAGCCAGTCAAGTAGAAGATGAGGATATTTAATACCGAGAGGACCCAAATCATTGAAGAGAAAGTCAAAAAACTCTTAGATGCATGTTATACAGTAGAAATTCACTATTCATCTTGGCTTTGTAATGTTGTACTCATTCTAAAAAATGAGAGACAATGGCGCATGTGTAATGATTTTACAAACTTGAATAAAGCTTACTTTAAAGATCCTTACCCCCTGCCTTAAATAGATTTACTAGTAGATTCCATGATTGGTTGTGAATTATTGAGTATGATGGATGCATTTCAAGGGTATCATTAGATATTCATGGCCCTCGAAGATAGGGATAAAACCTCTTTTGTGGTTTCCAATGGAGTTTATAGCTTTTTGATCATACCTTTTGGACTTAAAAATGCTGGAGCAACCTATCAGAGACTAGTCAACTTTATGTTTAAGAATGAAATAGGTAAGTCTATGGAGGTGTCTGTCGATGATATGATCGTAAAGACAGAAAAGGCCCAAGACCATTTGCTTGACCTCGATCGCACTTTTGCAACATTGAGAGCATTTAGTCTGAAGTTGAATCTAATAAGTATACGTTTAAGGTTTGAGGAGGTAAATTCTTGGTCATATGGTCAGTCAATGGGGCATTGAGGCCAATCCACAAAAAATTTAGGCCGTATTAGATATTGCTCCACTTCGAACAGTCAAAGATTTACAGTGGCTGGTTGGAAGGATTATTGCCCTTGGGAGATCCATTGCTCGATTGGCTGACACGAGCTTACCTTTCTTCAAAATTCTAAAAAATGCTAAGAAGTTGGACTTTGCACGTTGATGGATCATTGACTACATCTGGAGGGGAAGTGGGACTGGCCCTCCGTTCCTCGACAACAAAGGAGTATGGTTTTGTGATCAAACTTAACTACATAGTTACTAATAATGAGGCAAAATATGAGGTCCTCCTTGTTGGAATGACGATAGCACTCGATCATGGTGTTGACCACCTATTTGCAATCATGAACTCCTAGTAGGTAGCAAAATAGCTTGAGGAAAAATTTGAGGCTAAGGACTCAATAATAAGTTAGTACCTGGCGGAGGTTAGAAAATTACAATAGTCATTCAAAAAGTTCACCCTCAATTAGGTTCACCCTCAATTAGGTACCTTGATCAGAGAATAAGCGTGCAGATGCCTTGTCCAAATTTGCTAGTTTGACCAAAGGCACAAGAGATAAGACGATAATTTTTTTGGTTGCTGATAGGCCATCGATCGGCTCACTTAAGGAGAACTTAGTGGGGAGCATCAAAGAGACAGTTCCTTCATAGCAAGATCTGATAAAACTCTACTTGAATCATAGCACGATTCTTGAAGATAAAAATAAGGCTCTTTGTCTCTAAGGACAAGCTGTTAAGTTTACGCTCGATGAGCATGACCAATTGTATAAGAGGTCAATCTTTGGATAGCCTTTACGGTGCCTGGATCTTGACCAGGCTCATGAAGTATTGTAGGATATCCACACAGGTATGTGCAAAAATCATTCGGGGGAAGATCCCTTGCTTATAAATCATCAGGTATGAATACTTTTGGCTGAAATTACTGAAAGACGCTGTTGATTTTGCTCGAAAATGTCCATCATGCCAAGTTCATTTGAACTTCTTATATCAACCCGCCACACCCATGGTCAATGTTCAGATTTCTTCGCCATTCGACCAGTGAGGGATCAAAATTTGGGGCTCATTACCAAAGACAATGGGTTAGCAAAAGTTTATAATTATGGCAGTCTAGTATTTCACCAAGTGGGTTGAGTTTGAGGCTGTCCCAAAATAACCAACGCAGCTATCAAAACTTTCATATGGAAAAACACTATTTGTTGATTTAGTCTACCCAAGATCTTTATTTCAGATTATGGGACCCAGTTCCAGAGTAGAAATATCAGAAATTGGTGTGAGGCCTTGGGAATCACCCAATATTTTACTTTCGTGGGTAACCCTTAGTCAAACGGCTAAATAGAGGTGACAAATAGGACAATTATCAACCATTTAAAAGCTAAAATACAAGATATGGGGTTGAGTTGGGCAGATTACCTCCTAGGAGTGTTATGGGCATATAGGACAACCCCCCATATAGCCACAGGTCATAGCCCTTATAGTTTGGTCTATGAGTTTGAGGCAATCATCCCTTCAGAACTCATATGGCATACAACTCAAGTGATTCACTTCCACCTGCTCAAGAACACATTAGAAAGGAAGCTTGATCTCGAGACTATTAATAAATGAAGACAAGAAGCTTATAACACCATGTAGCGTCAAATATCTAAAATGGCGGACAACTACAACAAAGAAGTCAGGTTGCGCCATTTTAAGGTTGGAGACATCATTCTTAAAAAGGTGAAAGTGTTCAAGAATGTTGGCAAACGTGACCCGAAATGGGAGGGACCCTATACCGTTGTGAAGATATCAAAGCACAACGCTTATCGACTTGCTAATGTCAATGGGGATGAGCTCTCTCATCCATGGAAAGCCATTAATTTGAAGAAATTCTACATATAAACACACATTGTAATTATCTTCATATTCTATGGTATAAATAAAGTTCCAGCAACATCACTATCATTCGCTTGTATTGTCACAACTGTATCTATCTCGCACAACTCCAAGTTTCAAGTTGACCCTGTAGTTGATCCAAAAGCAGCTTCATGCTGCCAAATCAAGTTTTAAGTTGACATCATAGTCGATCCAAAAGTAACTTCACACTGCTAAACCAATTTCAAGTTAACCCCGTAGTTGACCCAAAAGTAACTACATGCTGCCAACATAAGGCTTTTTAGCAAAAACTATGTAATCGACCATGTAGTTAATCAATAAGTTAGCGTAATGCTACAGAGTTAAGAAACCTCAAACTCGACCAAGAGTAATGAAACTCGACTATAAAGTTGAGCAAAGTTATGAAAATAGATTATTGAATATACTTCGATAAGACCATGTGTATCTCTCAATCGTAACATAAATTGACAAAAAAGTTGTTGGGTTTTTTTGTCAATTAACATAGTTCTCAATTTATCAACCACACATAGTTCTCGATGACACAGTTGCATTCGATAAGAAAATTATCAAATTCGTTCACATTGAGTAGAATCAAAATAAAACTTCATTGAGATGAGTGTTCATTACAGCAGAAGGATAACCTTTATACAAAAACAACAACAACAACAACAACAACAACAACAACAACAACATAGGAGAGAGAGTTGGAAAATCAATTCTGGCTCGACCCAACACCCTCAGATTGATCAGCTTGGGCACCCTTTTATGAGTCCTAGTTGGGCTCAAGCATTGCTAATACAAGCAATAGAATAGCTCGCGCTAGCTGCGAAGGCCTTGTTAATCACCCATAAAGTCTATTGAATGCAGCACGTAATGCGCAACATCGACCTGCCTATCTATAAGTTAGAAGGCAAAGTCCTTAGCAAAGGTGAACTCACTCACCAGATTAGCTATCCTAGTTTTAACCTTAGCTTATTTCTACTGAGCTTCGATCAAGGGCTCGATGGGAGTGTTCATCATTGTATCCCGTTCCTCGCCTTTATCGATCATGGCCTCTTTAGATTCTGGGTAAGGTTGCAGATGCTCAAGCTACTTATTTTGTTTTTGTCTTTTGCCCAAAAAGCATAGCCTAGGTGCTCAAGCTGATTTACCACCTTCTCAAACATGCTGTGGGCATCATCGATTAATAGAACTATGCTCGCATCTTGGAAAGCTGAGCTCAGCATAAATTGTTCCACCACTTTCTACCGCATTATGGGAAGCTGTTGAGAGAATGCTGCTCGAGCCTCCTTGAGTGCAGTAGCTCGACTGATCGATCGACCAGAGGAGTAGCTCACTTGTATATTTAGGTGAGCTTTCTTCAGCACGGAGTCCATTTGACTCCTCTTTTCCACAGTCTTGACCAGCTGCTAGTTTTTTTCATTAAGCTGTTCCCAGAGGTCAGCCACATCCTTGGTCAGCTGGTCAACCTGGAGTTGGGAGGACTTGAGCTGAACTTTGAGAGTTTTTAATTCCCCTCTCTCGCATAACTCTTCGCAGTTCACCAGAGCCAACTCCAACCAGTGATAAAAATGGTACCCAAGCTGGCTCACTTGAAATAGAGATTATCATTAAATTATATAATTAACTAAAAGCAAAATTCAATGAGAAAATAATTGACCTCACATTTATCATATTGCAATGATAGGCTAAAGCCCAGAGCACACTGACCTGGTTTAGGCCCATGAATCTTCGCTAGTCGGTGGTAAAGATCCCAACCACTATACACTTGAGCGTGTTAGTGCCCGTCCTCCTCGATGTTATGATGGAGCTGGAATTTTTCATCTCCATGGTGGGGTTAGGTTCGAATTGGGGTAACGACAACTTAGGAATTTGGAACAAAATCCTATCACCATGCTTGCCGAATAAGTTATAGCTAGTGATCGCCTGTTGCTTGCCTTTCCCACCTATTGTCCTTTTGGGTGTTGAGCTTTCATGCTAGGACATTTGTCTTTTGTCCTGACTCGTGAGGTTGCTACGGACGTCTTTCGCTGATCGGGTAGGTTGGGGCACCTGCTCGATCTGGGCATGGCTGGGGTAGTAGTCGAGGGGGCTAGCTCTGCTGTAGGTGCATCTCATCGGGTAGCCGCTCAATGATGTTTATCATTTCTTTAGGCCTTAGTTAATGCCTTGCGTCGACTACGAGCTATAACTTCTTCTCGATCTGCTAACAAAGGATAAAACAAAAATGATTAGAATTGATCAGAAAGAGTTGAAATACATAATTATGACAGTCAACAAAGATTTCTACCTAGTCGGTCGCCCATGGGCAAGTCAAGCTCGATTGGCGATAGGCTAGCCAACACCAGACATGTATTTTTTGTCAGAATTGAGGCCTCAATTTACCTAAACTTGATTAGGTCCTGAACGAAAGTGTTGGGTTAACTCAGAGTTTAGTTCCTCGATATTTTGACGTGCCCCTTCCACTACCCTCTAGGAATGTTAAAACCCACAAGGCCCTCAAACATACAAATAATATTTTTTCCACTCTTGGCCATATGATGAAGAGGGAATTACTAGGAATTTTTGATGTGGGCATGCCATCAAGTAATAAAACCTAAACTCTTTGATACTACCCAATTTTCGGGACATGGACAAATGGAACAGATAGAAAAATTGGTAAAAGAGGCTGACTGGCCAAACAAATACATTAGCATAACTGGTGGTGAAGTAGTTGGGTAGAAGCTATATTTTGCGGACCTCGAGGCCTCATAGGAGGTCGACTATTGCAGGTGTTAGAGGAAACCTATGGCCGTACCTAAAACCTTCATCGAACAATATTATGCACCTCTTTAGAGGTTGATGCATCTTATCCCGTGACCCAGGCACTAGGAGTTCGTATTCCTCAGGAGTATGGTACATCTCCCTAATTCGAACTAGGTTAGCGGGAGAGATTTTGGAGACTATTTCACTGTAATAGTTCGGGATAAATAATCTACCACGCGATACTGGCACTTTACTTGGGCCAGCATCGCCCCTAAAGATAGCCTTCTCAGCACTTGAGTTGCTGGAGGTTGAGCTATCAGATGTACTCTTAGATGCACTCTCACCCCCAAGCTCCCCTAGAAGTGTACACTTAGGGACCTAGTGTCCTCGCTATCTGATGCGCTTGACATCTTTACAAAGCAAACGAAGGAAGAAAGAAACTTGGAGAAAAACCTACAGTTGATCGCTTGAAAACTCTAAAACGCAGAAAGGGTTAAGGGGCTCTAAAGGCGAAGTTGACCATACCAGATTCAGTAAAAGTGAAAAATGAATATTTCTACCCCATCTATTTATAGGCATTTGGGCGTGAGAACCCAAGCGATAGTAATAATTCCATAGCCACCTCTTGGTGCTTCGTATACTGTAATATAACTGATGCATTAAATGCACAAAACATTGATCGAGTATTCAAAAATCTTGATCGGGAATTCAAATCATTTAAAAACCCTAGTCAAATTTGCATAGCTGTCATTTAGTTATCTACTCTTTGCTATTTCCCATTGACAAGCTCGATCAGGATTGCTAGTAGAGAAAACTCATGATATGGGATAATCCAACAGGCCTAGCCCAACAAGCTATCAACTCCAGAGAGGGTTTTCAGGCTCACTTAACATCCAAAGCCCAACGGCGTTTCCAAACCCAGTTGGACTGGGTCGCTCTACCATAATCGCGCAGTTGAGCAAATAGTTTTTGACCACACCCGTAGTCCATTCAGCCATCCCTTTAGTCGACCACTTAGTTTGGTCAATGATAGTTGACCAGAGTGGTTATTTCAACGATGACTCATATTTTTGTTGCATTTAATATTCTGATAGGCAGCATGTCTCTGCATTAATTATGCGTGCCACCCCAGTACAACCTCTGCCACCAACTTTGTCAAGGAGGTGCACCTTTAGAGTACTGTTCACCCTAAAAAGCAGGAGACGATGGTGCCTGGAATAGTATTGGGATTGGAAGTGACTAATAACTCCCAAGTAAGAACAAGAGCCCTTGACACTTGATGGAGGCATTTTAGACATATCACCACTAGGAGAAGGCTATAAATACCCCATTGCTAGCCACCCTCCAGGTATGCCATATACATTATACGCTCTTACTCTGTTACTCGATTATCTCACTCGATTAATACTAACTTGAGCATTGGAGTGCCTTATCAGGGGCATCTCGGCTAGTTTGACGTTTGATATTGATGGCAGATCTCAGCCTAAGAAGAACATTACTGTTGGATCATTTGACCTCTCAGATCGAATTAGCTCAAATACTATCCAATTCACTAAAAATGACTTTCAACCTCATCAGTCTGTATTACATATAATATAGACATAAGCTATATATATAATTTTATTTGTCAATGCATTCTAATTTACATGTCTTACATAAGTTAAAAATCGCTTAACTTTAATTTATATTAAAATAATGCAAATATATAATGTGCTATTTAAAAGTAGAATAATATTTATCTTTTTTTCCCTCTCCTCTGAAAAAGCATTCTCTATCTGTGTTAAAATGTGCTTTTCTTGAAAATACATTTATTTTATAATGTTTATATTGTTATTCTAATATATTTAATTTTTATGTATATGAACAAGGACAATATAGAAACAATTGAATTCTAATTTAAATATTTTTCTTATATGGTAGTAACATGATAAGTTAATTTTATCAATATTTTTTTATGTATGATATTCTATCAATATTTGTTTTAGTATTAATATAAAAACTATATAAATTTATTTTTATAATTATATGTTTAACTTTAGTAAATTCTAAATGTAGAGGCATACGTAATATTTTATAATAATTTTTGTAACTTTTTATTATATTGTCTAATAGTTATGTTTTTTAGTATAATTATGGATGGACACACACACATAGGAGTATTTACCAATGCAATTTAATTAACATATTGTGCATATATATATATATATATATTTCAAATATGAAGTATTACAATAATATGGAATTTATTACATATTAACATTAAGTATTATATTATATTATTTTATGAAATTTTTCTTATTTTGTAATTTAAACTGTTAATTAAGTTACATCATAGTTGAGAAAATTCCTAAATTTATATCATGATCATTATCTTGGTATATTAAAATTAATTAATTTATTTCTTGAAGATGTATGTATTTATAATGCTTATGTATTTTTTAACTGTAATGCCCCGGCCTAAAAGGTGTGTGCTTCTGCATGGGGTGCTACTCACTATATACCACAAATCTTATGAATAACAAAAAAAATACATTTTTTGAAATTTCAAAATAATTAATTTCTACAATAACATCTATTAGATGTTCAATTCCAAATTGAAAATCCCGAATGGCACTTCTATCACCCTCATTACCTCATGTGTTGTCGAGTTTATTCTATCTTCGCTGCTCGATCCTATCTGGGGTAAAGAATGAAAGAAATAATAACACAACATAAGTTTGAAATCATGACAATAAAGTAACAATTTCACAAAGAGTAGAGGTAAGTGGAAGCATAAATATTTGCAGAAATTGTGAGAGAAGGTTTTAGCCAAAATTAAAGGTGATTCATCTCACCACCGTTCCATACCAGTGATGAAACTTCACCAATTTTCATAATAATTCATAGAAAACCTCACATTTTAAAATTCAGGGGCTGGATTAATTTTAAACAATCGAGTGTACATGAATGTGTTAAGTTGCTAAAAGCTCAGATTCCAAATCCAGAATTTCGTTCAGTTTTATAAAATTGATTGTACAAGGGACATCTTTAAAGATTTGATTGTGGAATGGCCTCCTCTTTACGACTCCCAGTATTTTGTATAAACGATCGTGAAATGGACTACTCTCTTATATTGCCTCGATGAGCAGCCAACTCGCTAAACCTGTACAATATGAATTGGTAGGACAGATCCTCGCCAATTAAGCTTCAAGCAGTAGCCAACCTTTGACTGCCCTAAAGTTAAGATCACAAACCAAGTCGTGGCAGGTAGACCAGCCACCAATGATCTAATGCTGTCCCAGTCATCTTGCCAACCAATCCTGTGGGCCTAAAATGTTCCTCCAAGGGGGTCCCCAAAGGTATTATTAATTACATATATAAGCATAAGAGTCCCTACAGTTAACATAATTTCTTTTATACCATAGTCGCTGTATGAAATATAATAATTCCAACAAATGAATTAATTAGTTAGTAACGACTAGTCAATAAGACTGCTTCGCAACAATATCACAAGATATGGCGATGGGGCCACAAATGGATTATTCTATCGTAGTTTCAACCTTTACAACTTTCGTAGTTCAATTACAAATTCAAAACTCAATTCATGGGAGATCAATAGAAGATTCCAAATTCAAATGAAACTTTTTGAGATTATTTCAAAAGAACATATTATTCAGAAATTACATTTTTCAAATATTGTTCAAGGGCCACTTTTAAAATTCAGTGTAGGAATTTAGAGATAAATACATTGAAAGCAAAATAGTATGGATGATGAATAGATTTATCAAAAATAGTACAATATGAGGTACTTAACCAATTGGTCAAGTTCATATGAGAGTGTCACGGATCAACGTGTATCGAAAATGTGATGGTATGAAACATTATATCAAATTCGAGCAGATAGCTAAGAACATAACGTAATATCATGTTGCTAGACATGCTAAGAATTTGAATAACAATGGTACAAGAACAATGAGTAAGGAAGATCAATTTAGTTCAGTTCAGATAGACTGTCAAAGTTCAATACAAGAATCGTAAGATAGCACATAACAAACAAACAATGATACAAAATCAAGCAATCAATATATATTAACAAATATATATGTTCTTTCCTTAGTGAAGAAAGCTAGTGTAAACATCACTTGGTAAATGCAGAGGAATCCTTAGTTATATTGACGCTCAAATTTTGGCTTCTTAGCCAATCCAAAATTCAGTATAAGATCATTTGAACCAACGTCATAACAACTCCTGATTTATAAATCTAAATGTACTCAAATGTCCTTATCAAGTTCCCTAGTTAACTCACTTTGTTTAGTCATAATTTCCTCAACTCTCATATTACTTATATATTTAAGATAATTAATATGACCATTCATAGCTTATCGGATTGATAATCAGGTTGTTAGGTGATTATTCTTGAACGCAGCATGGTCAAAGTCTCACTAAAGATCTTAGCGATGATTGGATAATTCATTCTCAGTTTATCGAGTCCAGCTTGTCAATAAATTTTTGTTTTAGTTGTTCGTATCATCGGGTTTAACACTTACAATATTATTGACTAACTTAGACCCACATATAATTCAATAACCTCAATTCCTTCAAGATTCTAATTAGAAATAAAAATTAATCGAGCCAGTATTCCATATGAATTATTCGGATTGAGCAAATAAGAATTCAATTTTGTGTCTCATTCTGATCTTAATTTAGAGTTTACTTCATTTAGTATTAAATTAAGCATTCAATTCAATTGATAATAATTTAATTGTAGCAATTTAGGACTAATTAATTTGATAAATCAAAACTCACCAAATTTGACGAGGTTTGAGTTTGTATTAAGATCCAATTTTAGCCTTGTTGGATTCAAAAAGGGACTCTAGTAAATTGAGTTCATGTTGCCGGAGCGTCGTTGCTAGAGCTGCCACGCGCCACCATCGTTAAGCTCCACCACCTTCAATTTTTCCTAGCAGTATCACCATCAAGTTGGTTCATATTTGGTATGGTTGTAATCCTTGAGCTAAGATGAATCCAACCATTGTTTTAGTTTTCAATTTGGAGTTGAAACGAAGAAGAACCAAAAGTAGGAAGAGTTTGGGTAGATTTTTGAGAATTTAAGAAAGTCTTGTCCTTAATCTCTCTCTCTCTCTCTATATATATATATATAAAGGCACTTTTCCTTATTCTCAATTTGACCCCAGAATTATTGACCGCCTTCAATCAAGTCCTTAAAATTTCAAACCGCCTTTAGTTTAGCCCCTAGACTTCAATTTCAATCCTTGGAATTCAATCTTTCATTTCAGCCCCTAACATTTTCAATTCCAATCAATTAAGTCCTCCTTTATTTATTTTAAAGTCCTTAAAGTTTTAATCTTCTCATGATGACCCCTAAATTTTATAAGTTTGGTCAATCAAGCCCTTTTCTTAATTGCAGTTAAATCCCTTAATTCTCAACATTTATACCTAAACCTTAATTAATTTAAGTTAAGCAATTACCAAATATATTTTATTCGATCCACATATTACGTTGTTAACACAATCATTTATATATTGTAACTTGAAAGCCGGGGTGTTACATTAACATTTTATTTTCTATGCTAATGAACAAAGATAATTTATAAAAAGTTTGAAGTCCTAATTTTATGGTAAGTTAAAATATTTTCCCTTCTACCATCTAAATTCATTTTTAGTTTCTTCAAACTAAGGCAATATTAATTAACTTTCTTTATTTTGTCTTCTTATATATTTTATGAATATTTTAATAGATTTACAAGGTGATTTAACCTCACTCATTTTTATTTTTTGTGTGGAAATGGATTAATGTATGAAATTTAATTTGATAACATATAAACTGTATTCATATGAAGTATTGTTCTGTCTTATATTAACAAATATATTATATTCAATAAAAATCTCATTAATTTTTTTAAATATTACAACACATAATCAAATACTTAGGCTGCCATATAACAGCCAACGAATTACATAAAACGCATAAACGAATTCATTCGTAATAAATGAAATTCAATTACATCCACAATCAAATACTTGAATGAAATTAGTTATAATCAAATACTTTGCCTAACATCCCTGATAAATGAAATTCAATTATAACGCATAATCCAATACTTGACCAAATATATAATTAACACCCAATGAATTACAACCATAATAAATGAAATTCAATTACTTTCAAATTCAACTAATCAAATGTATAAATTGAAATTACATAATAAATGAAGTTCATAATCAGGTACTTAACCTAACATCCATAGTGGAAATTGAATACACACATAACACATAATCAAATTCTTAACATATAACATCCATGAAATTTACTTTGGATCCTCTGTTCCATTCCATATTTCATCTCCTATTCTAATGTGATTTATATATGTCAAGTGTATCTGCTTTTCAATCAATTATTTTTATAAGAAAATATTTAATATATGTGTCATATATCCATGTAGTGAAATAGAGGATGAAACATAAATTGGAATAGAGGATTTAAACCACTTTCCGATTACATGTAACAAATAAATGAATTACATCTTGATGAGGTTGAAAGTCGTATTTAGTGAATAGGGTAGTGTTTTGGTTGATTCGACTAGGGAGGTTGAACGATCCAACAGTGATATTTTTCTTGGGCTGAAATTTATAACCAACAGCAAATGTTAAATTAGCTGAGGTGCCTTTGGCTAAGGCATTCTGACGCTTAAGTTAGTATTGGTCGAATGAGGTAATCGAGCAGTAGAGTAAGAGCGTATAGTGTATATGGCATGCCTGGAGGGTGACTGATAGTGAGATATTTATAGCTTTCTCATGGTGAATGATATGTCTAAGATGCCCTTATCAAGTGTAGAGGGTTCTTGTCTTTGCTGGGGGGTTATTGATAATTTTCAATTCTAGTACTATTCTAAGTGGTATCATCTCTTACATTTCAGGATAAATAATACTTTAGGGGTATACCTCCCAGATAGGGTTGGTGGCAAAGTTGGTGATAGAGGATGTACTGGCGTGGCACTCGCTATCAATGCGGAAGTACGCTGTCTGTCAGAGTATTGAATGTGGCAAGGTTATGAATCAGCGTCAGAGTGAGTATTCTGATCAATTATCATCAATTGGATAGGGAGGTCAACTAGAGGGATGACTAAATGGACAAAGTGGCTTGAAACCTCCCGTTGGGTGTGATCAAGAACTATTCACTTAATTAGATGGTTGTGGTCGAGTGAATCAATCCAGCTGGGCCTTGAAGTGCCATTGGGCCTTGGATATTAAGAGGGCCTGGAAATCTTTTTGGAGTTAATAGCTTGTTGGGCTATCCCATATCATGTGTTCCCTCCACTTATGGTCTTGATCGAGCTTGTCGATGTGAAGGAACATGGAGTAGATAATTGAATGACAGTTATACATTTTCAATCAAGGTTTTTGAATTATTGACTTGAGTTTTTAAATTCTTGATCAGGATTTTTGAATACTCAACTAAGGTATTGCGCATTTAATACGTCAGTTACATTGCGGTATACAAAGCGCTAAGGGTGGTGGTGCAATTATTACTACCACTTGGGTTCCCACATCTAAATGCCTATAAATAAGCGGGGTAGAAACATTCTTTTTTCATTTTTACTGAATCTATTTTGGTTGAGTTCTTGCTTTTAGAGTCCTTTAATTCTTTCTGCACTTTAGAGTTTTCAAGCTACCCACTGTAAGTTCTTCTCCAAGTTTTTGTTTTCCTTTGTTTTGCTTTGTAAAGATGTCAAGTGTATCAGATAGCAAGGATACTAGGTTCGAGAGTGTACAATTTTAGGGGGAAGTTAAGGGTGAAAGTACATCTGGGAGCGCGTTTGAGAGTACCTCTGATAGTTCATCGAGTGATAACTTGACTTTTAGTAGCTCAAGTACTGAGAGGGCTGCTTCTAGGGACGAAACTGGCTTAAGTGAAGTGCCAGCATTGCGTGGTTGATTGTTTACTTTGGACTATTACAGTGAAATAGTCTCTAAGATTTCCCTCACAGACCTAGTTCAAATTAGGGAGATGTACCATATTCTGGATGAATATGAACTCTTGGTGCTCGGGCCCAGGGGTAGGATGCATTGACCTCCATAGAGGCACATAACTATGTTTGAGGAGGGATTCAAGTGTGGCCTTAGATTTCCTTTAGCACTAGCCATAGTTGACCTCTTGGGGGGCCTCGAGGTCTGTATAACACAACTTTTACCTACCTGCTTTGCCACTATATACAGGTTTACTATGCTGATGCACATGTTTGGCTAGCTTGCTTTTTTTGCCAATTTTTCCAATCTGTATCAGTTGTCCATGTCTCGAAAGTTAGGTAGTACTGAAGAGTCTGGGTTTATTATCTAATGCGTGTCCATGTCAAACATTCCTGGTAACCCCCTTCTCATCATATGACCAAGAGTGAAAAAAATATTTTTTGTATGCTCGAGGGCCTGGGGAATTTAATATTCCTAGAGAGTGGTGAG
>JACGDI010005395.1:1610763-1650627 GCA_014898725.1 Jacaranda copaia
CCCCCCCCCCCCGGGCGCCCAAACCCTTCTCTTCTTTTAGAAGTTCTTCGAGTAATACTTTGATTGATTTTACATATGTAAATATGCGTGTGATGGGTCCATGTTGACTTGCTTTGTCAAATCGTCCGGATAGCTGGTGACTGTGGGGCCAGTCTGTTTAAGCCTCTACCTTACTAGGTATTCAGATGGGAATCAGAAAACCACAAATGTTCTACTTTAGTGATCCTTTAATCCATAAAGGTTCTCCTTTAGACTGGTCCTTCTATTCCATTAATGCTCTCCTTTAAACTTGTCCTGGAATTTCAGACATTGAGAAGAATATAGTTTTTTATGCTTTATTATTTTTCCTTTCCGAAATCTAACATCCAAACATAGCATGAAATCTGATTTTATGTGCATTGAAGGAAGGATAAAAGGTAAGTTGATTTATTATGGTCTGTTTGGTTTCTTGCTAAACCAGTCTCTAGATATATCACCAATAAGTGATTGGCCGGTTATATACAGTTTAGGTTTTCTAATCCAATTTATGTTTCATTTTTTACTCCACTACATAAATATATAATACGTATATTAAATATTTATTTATAAAAATAATTAATTAAAAATTAAATATACTAGCATATATACAACACTTTGAAATATGAGATGGAATATGAAATGAAACAGAGAATCAAGGTGGGTTATATAAGCTCTTATTTGTCAATACTGGTGATCGGAGGCTAGGGGTATAAATGTGATTAAACTATTAGCGAACGGTTCGAGCTTGGCTCAATGAAAGTTCGAATTTGGCTCGAATTTAAACGAGCCGAGCCTAGGCTCGCCAGTCAAGCAAGCCGAGCCAAGTTTGATAGTATTCGACTCGACAGTTTCGCGAGCCTAAACAAGTTTTTTATTGTATATATATTTATATAATAATAATAATTTTATTTTTAAGAAAAAATAAAATTATTTAAAAATTGAAAAGAAAAACCCAGTCCTTATTTTGATTGAAAAATATGTAATTTGGAATTTGATAACTATCAGAATTATATTGGTATTGTTGGATTATATTTTTATAATGTTATTTATGATATGATATTTGTTGTTTTAAATTTTATCTTAAGCTTAGATGAGTTCAAGCTCATCCAAGTTTATATGAGTCGGAGCACATCCAAGCTTATACGAGCTCAAACTCATTTAAATTTATACGAATTTAGGCTTATCGAGCTTTAACAAGCCGAGTCGAGTCGAGCCGAGCCGAGCTTGAATCTATTCTGATGAGTTGAGCTCGAACTCGATTATTTAGGTTCGTTCGAGTCCAAGCTCGAGCTCATGAATAAGTAAACAAGTCAAGCCTGAGCTTGACAAACTTGAGCTCAGCTCGGCTCATTTACAAGCTTAGGATAAGCTGCCTATAGTCCAGTACTGTGGCAAACTGAATCTTCAATGAAAACGAAAATAAGCTGTCAGCTTACTATTTGTGAACAAAGGAAAAAGTCGTCATATAATTTTGCCTCTATTTTCCCATTAGAGCACAGGCCATAGCTGCCTACTGACGAGTGAGTGCACAATTTGACTTATTTAACTTGCTCTTGCTACAGATTGGTTGGTTTGTAATATCATATATATACAGGCATTGCACAATTGATGTCCTGCTGAAACGTGTAGAAGGTTGCAACACCTAAGCAAGTATGATGATGACTATGATAATACTTAATGCGGCTTTTCTACAGTTAAGTGGGTATCGTTCGTACTTGATCGTTTTTATGGTTGGATTAGTTTAATAAAATTTCATCGTTTAATAGGTATGAATGATAAAAAATAGTAAAATATATATATATATATAGTCCCAAAGGACAAAAATAAGAATCCTTAGTCCTTTATCTCACTGGTCAGAATTGCTGACTAGCGATTTCTTTGTTCGATTAATCCTCCCCTCATATAAATATAATATTTGTTAATATTATTAACTACAATTAAAAATAAAATATAATTAGTACCAAGTAATCGCCATTTCAAAGAGCCACTAGTACCCTACTCCTGGAGCAAATAAGTAATAGGAAGTCAAACTACAATTTATTTGTATGCATTCAAATAAATATAATTACCCCTAGACCCTTAAAAACAAAATGTAATTTGTATAATATTAATTAATTAATGAAAAGCAACTAATTACCATTTGAATGTTGGAGCAAATAAATAATAGCTAGTTAAACTAGCAATTTACTTGTCTTATTAAGATACACACCCTCAAATAAGTATAATATTTCTTAATATTATGAAACTCAACTAAAAATAAAATGTAAGTAGTATAATATTAAAATCGTAAGGGCGAACAAAAGTAATTACTTTTCCGCATGGCAAAAAGTAATTGGTATTTCATTTGGTGACTTCACAAGTAAGCGACTACAATAAATATGACGCCTACTAAAGTAATTGCCATTCCATTTGGCGACTACTTAAAATAAAAAAATTCACTCCTTAAAATAAAAAATTCATCAATGTCTTTTAAAAAAATATATAAAGTAATCACCATTCCATTTGACAACTACTTACAATTAAAAAATTAAAAAAAAAATTTACATAAAAGTAATTGCCATTCCATTTGGCCACTGCTTAGAGTAAAAAATTTTATATATTGCCATTCCATTTGGTGACTACAAGTCATACATAAAGTAATTGCTATTTCATTTGGCAACTACTTCAAGGGTTGTTAATATATAATTTCTTAATAGTATCTTTTCTTAATATTTCTTTTCAATTTATTACACCCTCAAATAAACATAATATTTTTTAATATTATGAAACTCAATTAAAAAAAAATATAAGTAGTATAATATTAATAATCGTAAGGGCGGACAATAAAAATTTATCGTAATTAGTATAATAGAAATTAATTAACGAAGACCAACTAGTCCCCATTGACATGGCGAGTAGTATATATAATTCATAATTTAATTAATATAATTTAGTGAATATAATAATATTTAATTAAAAGAAAAAGCAAGTAAAATGGCAAGTCAAAGTAGCGATATTTTTTACAAATAACAATAAAAAATTTATTGTAATTAGTATAATGGGAATTAATTAACAAAGACCAACTAGTTGCCATTTGACATGGCAACTGGTATATGTAATTGGTAATTGAATTAATATATAATTTAGTGAATATAATAGTATTTAATTAAAAAAAACAAGTAAAATGGCAATTATTTGTTATAGAAAATGCATGTATATAATAATATTAATTTTTTTGACTAGTAATCACTAGTCAAAGTAGCAATTTATTTGGGTTATCCTTATAAAAAAATAAACACAATAAACTAAATATATTATTTATAAAAAATAAACACAATAAAAATTTATTGTAATTAGTATAGACCAACTAATCACCATTTGACATGGTGACTAGTATATATAATTCGTAATTTAATTAATATAATTTAGTGAATATAATAATATTTAATTAAAAGAAAAAACAAGTAATGGTTTGTAAAATGGCAATTATTTGTGCTAGGAAACGCAAGCATATAATAATAATAATAATCTTTTTTACGAAATGCATAAATAAATATATTTTAATGAATATAATAATTTTTAAATAAAAGAAATAATTTTTAATGCACACCTTGTGTTTTGCAATATCAAGACAAAAGATAATATCAAACAAACTTATAGTAAAATGACAAAATAAAATTTGTACACAAGACATAATTGTGCATTAGTTATGGAAAATTGTGTCATGCATCTGAATAAAAAGGTATCATAAACTTGAGTTTTTGTAACACATAAATATGAGTAACAATTTTTTTTAAAAAAAAATAAACTGGCACTACTTAGATGGGCTTTTGTACGGTTTGATTTGAATTGCACATACAGTAAAATTAAGTTGCATTCACACAAAAAGGTAGGAATCAATTAAGTTAAAGTACAAGTTTAATATAAAATTCAAAGATATCACTCTCAAGTGGTGATATTTTATGACACAAATATATTATTTAAAAATAATAAATGTAAAACATTTCACCTTTGTACATGAAAAATACAAGGGTGTATATATTGAAAAACTATTATTTATAAATGCAATTTCATTATTTATAATATATATAATGTTATTAAAAGTCGATTTATTTATATAATATATATTATACATATACCAAGATTAGTGGTGGGAAGGTGTATATATTATATTATATCACACATATATAGTGCAATTAGTGGCGAGAAGGTGTCGCAAGGTTGACTAGCGACACCTTCTTTTTTTTTCTTTTTTTTCAACTTCATTAGTAATATTATATTTTGGTTTATATTTTTTTATTTGAATAATATTTTGTTTATATTTAAATTTTATGTTGCCAATTTATTAGCGATACCTTTTTTTTTTTACTTCATTAGGAATATTTTATTTTGTTTATATTTCTTTATTTGAACAATATTTTGTTTATATTTAAATTTTGTGTTTTAAAGTAACTTTTGAAAAGTGTGGAATTCTGTACAACTTTAAGAAATTATATTTTTAATTTTATAAATTTATATTTTACAATTAATTTTTGAAAAATAAAAAATATAATTAAATTTCTATTAAATAATGTATCACTACTTGGGAATTAGGATAGCAATACCTTAATTCTTAATAATATATATGTTAAACCATGTATGTATATGTATATATATATTATATAATGTAATATTGTATTACTTTAGTTGCTACTCATAGTAGCGATTTCTTGCTTCACAGAGACGATTTTTCATATTTCATATATTTTTTAAAATGATACCAACACTACTTACTTATCAAAAAATTTAATCTCCATTTTAAAATATTTTTTCATTTGTAGAGCTATGCATAGCAGCGATTCCTTGATTCATGGTAGCAATTTTTCATATACTAGCACCACTTATTTATTACAAAATTCAATCTCCTTTTTAAAATAATTTCACTTTAGTCGCTACTCATAGTAGCGATTCCTTGCTTCTTCTTTTTTTTAATTCAAATATTTTTGCACTTTAGTCGCTTTAGTTTCAGTCGCTACTCATAGTAGCGTTTTCTTGCATATTTTCTTTAATGACTTTTTAAAATAATTTATCACAAAATCTAATCTCCATTTTAAAATCTAATCTCCACTTATTTATCATAAAATCTAATCTTCATTTAAAAATATTTTTTCACTTGTAAACCTACCCATGGTAGAAATTCCTTGATTCACGGTAGTGATTTTTTATATACCAGTACCACTTATTTATCACAAACTCCAATCTCCATTTTAAAATAATTTTTCACTTTAGTTGGTACTCATATTAGCAATTTCTTGCTTTTTTTTTAATTCAAATATTTTTTCACTTTAGTTGCTTTAGTTTTACTTGCTACTCATATTAGTGTTTTCTTGCATATTTTTTTTAAATATGTTTTTGAAATAATTTATCTCAAAATCTAATCTCCATTTTAAAATTTAATCTCCACTTATTTATCACAAATCTAATCTTCATTTTAAAATATTTTTTCACTTTAGCCACTACTCATATTAGCGATTTCTTGCTACACGGTAGCGATTTTTCATTTTTCATATTATTATTAAATCATACTAGCTCCACTTATTAATCACAAAATTCAATCTCTATTTTAAAATAATTTTTCACTTTAGTCGCTACTCATAGTAGCGACTCCTTGGTTATTTTTTAAATTAATTTTTAAATCAGCTAAAAATTTTTAATTAATTTTAGTCGCTATTCATATTAGAGTTTTCTTCATATTTTTTAAAATGATTCCACCACCACTTATTTATCACAAAATCTAATCTTCATTTAAAAATAATTTTTCGCTTTAGTTCTAATCCCATTTTAAAATAATTTTTTACTTTAATTGCTACTTTTAATAGTGATTACAACTTCACATTTTTTTAAACAAATGTGCTGCACTCCTTAACTTGCTTATCACAATAGTGACTCATTGGTAAAATTTATTTGTCCACATTTAGTAGCTATTTACAGTAGCAATTAGTAGTTATTTTCTTGTTGATCAACATATTTCATATATTTTTTTAAATCACAAAATTTGATTTCCATTTTAAAATATTTTTTCACTTTAATCGCTACTGATAGTAGCAATTTTGAGTAAAAGTAGTGATTTCTTGATTATTTTTAAAATATTTTTTCACTTTAGTTGCTACATAGTAGCGATTCCTCCATTTTAAAATTTTTTTCACTTTAATCTACTTCTCATAGTAGCGATTTCTTACCACTTATTTATCACAAATCTGATCTCCATTTCAAAATAATTTTTCCTTTTAGTCACTACTATAAGTAACAATTTCTTAGTTTTTTAAAATATTTTTTTCTTGCTTCAATTTTTTTAAACAAATCGTACATTGTTTTAAACAAATTAATGTGAAGATTAATATTTAATTAGCAATAATAGTTGAAGAAGATTAATTTATTTATTATATCAAATCAAAACATTTTAAGTTATTTACTAAATGAATAAATGTAATATTTTATTAATACATAAAATATTAAATATAACTAATACATTATTTAATTAATAAGTGAATTTAATTAATTTAATATGTTATGCAATACAATATTTATAGCTAATTTATTTCTAAAATTTTCAAAAATTTTCACCCAACATCATTTTCATTTTTATTTTCAAAACATATTTTTCAATAAATTATATATCTTTTTCAATAACATATATATCTTTTCTTTCTATTCCATTGTTTCTATCTCTCTCTACCTACAACCTATTAAAATTAACATAATCATTATATTTCCAACATTTCATCTAAATACAAACTTATTTTCAACTCATTTCAACTAACTAACTTTTTAAATTTTAGAAATTTTCAATTCATTTCCACGAACAAGCTTTTCAAATTTTAGAAATTGGTAGAAATGAAAATTGAAAAAGGAAATAAGACTTATATTTATTATTAATAATATTTAAAAGAAAAGAATATGGAATAGTAAACATCGAAATACTAAATTCTTTATTGCTATTACCCATGACGATACACTGTGTTAGAACCAATGTATGTCACCAACCATTTTAGCTATCAATTAATATGCTCAGTAGACCATTCTTGCTTTAGTCATCATGTCAATCTTCGTGTCATTTTCTATTCCATTTTGCATATACCATATGACGAGGCGATTGCATTAATGATGGGAATATTGGAAAAATGGTTGGTGAACTATCCAAATCCAAATTGCTAATTATTAAATCACCAATATTTTATTACTTTATTATTATTTTATTTTATTATTACTACTATTTATTATATTATATAATTTTATTATTTATTATATATATTTATTATTATTTTATTATATTATACATTATATATACAGATATATATGGAGCATGTGTGAGTGCATTTGGTGTGTGTGTTTTTGTACATTTTTTTTTTTGAATTTTGTTTTTGTTGCGAAATGGCATCATTTGAAAAAAAGAGCGCTATGTTGGTTGGCACTTATTTTACTTTTTGTTGGTTTATGTAGTGGGCCCTCGCAATCAGTCAAAAGGAATTGGTTTTATTTTATGAGTTTTTTCTTTTTTCTTTTTTAATTTATCTATTTGGTTCGGGAGCAAAAGATGACAGGCATTAGTTTTTGAAAAGCAAGTTTTGCTTTCTCTTAATTTTCATATTTTTTTCTACTCTCATTTGCTTTTACATATTTATAATAAATTCAAAATTATTTTTATTGTGTAAAATTTTTTAAAAATTATTTTGAAAACTAAATATTCAAAAGTGTTTAAAAAATAAATTAAATATTTCTTTTACAAAAATGATAAAAATTATAATTCATATTTCAAAATTTTTGTTTGAAAATTTATTTAGTTATTAACTTGTTAATTTTTGGTCATTTTTAAAATTAGTTAACTTGGAAATAAATTTTAAAATTTAAATATATTTTAGTTGTATTTAAAATTTGGCATGATTAATTTAATTTTAAAATTAAAAAATCATTTTCAATTTCATTATTTCTAAATATAATTTAAAATTAATAGAATTTAAAATATAATTTATATTTAGAAAATACTTGTTTATTTAAAGTATAATTTAAAATTATATCTAGATATTAATTTGGAAACAAGCATGGAAAATTTAAAATTTAAAATTTCCAAATAATAAATTTTTCATTATTACAATGAAAACTTTAAAAATAAAAAAAATCATAAATTTAAATATTAATTTATAATGAAAAATTATAAATTATAAATTTTAAAATTGATTTTCAAATTAACTAATTCTTAGAAATAACACAAAATTTAACAAGTTAATAGCTAAATAAATTTCCAAACATGGAAAATTAATAAGTACAAATTACAAGTTTTCTCATGTTTGGACAAGAATTATTTAATTTAGTTTTTTTAAATACTTTTGAATATTTTAAAAAATTTTACACAATAAATTCTTTAATGTATAATGTTTAAAAAATTGAATATTTATTTCATTTAATTTATGAAAATCATTGAAAATTTTTATGATAATTTTACCAACTATGTTAATTAATATCATTAAATAAAGATAAAAAATCAATTAAAATTAAAATTAAAAAATAATTGCAATTGTGTTATTTCTCTATATAATTTAAAATTATTAGAACATAAAATATAATTTAAATTTAGAAATGACTTGTTTAATAAAAAAATAGAATCTTACTAATGTTTATTCTATTGTATATGATGATGAATATCTTTTTCTGTTACTAATATATATACATATGTGTTGGTGGTCCTTTTATTTTTAAATTGATAAATGAGTATATCAGTCTCCAAATTTCATCAATAATATATGCTTGACTAATAATTTTGGCCATGAAAGTGTTCTATTATAAAAAAATTTAATAATAAGAGGCAAAGAAAACAAAATAACAATTTGATTATTTTGCAGATTGAAGAGATATTTTTATGTAAAATTGAAGGCTTTGTTTGGTTATATTTTTGGCGTTTGTTTGTGAGAACAGATTTTTAGAATCAGTTTAGGGAATGTGCTAAGTATTTGTTTTTATTTTGAGAAAGCGTGGAAAATAGTTTGTAAAAGAAATAATTTGTTTGGAATGTTTTATGGGAGGTAAATTTTATTGTAAATGTTAAGTTATTTTTTTTATTAGGACTGTAAAGAAAAATTGATTTTATAATATATATATATCTATAAATGGATGATTGATGTATGTACATATGTAATCTTAGTAATTGGTATAGGACAGTAACTCTATAAGGAAATGATGTGTAGATAATTTAATTATTAAATTAAATTGAAATATTCTTTTAAATTAATCTAATTATATTATGTAATATTTGAAAGAAACTATTTATAAATATAATAATAAAATAATCTTATTGTAGTTGCAATTAATAGTTAAATTATTTATTAGGAATTGTTGTCATATATTTGCTGAGATGTGACTACTTAGATCATCCAAACATAAGTTTGCAGGCAAAACAAAGACTATTTAATGGGAACATTTATATATGATCTTTTATATTGCTATTTTTGGGCATATAATTTTATGGCTCACCATTTATAATTTTGTAATTAAACTATTAACAAAAAAGGGTTGGCAATTTGGGTGGGTCAGGTGTGGTTGGATTGGGTTGAAGTAGGGGTATAATATTAATTTTCTCAACCCAAACCCAACTTGACTTGATGATAACATGAAAGTGTTCAACCCTAACCCAACCTTATTCATATCATGTCACGGTCAGGTCAACCTAATTTTTAAAATAATTATTTTGAATATTTGTTTTAATTTTTAGAAATTTTTTGGTATTTTTATTTTTATTTAATTTTTGGGTCCTTTTGTGTCAATTAAATTATCTCTTTTAACTTTTTAAAATTAATGCCATTATTTTTTAACTTTATATTGATTCAGTTAAGTAATGCATAAATTAATAAAAATATATCATCAAGCAAATAAGTAAAATATACTTTAAATTATCACATAACTTATTATAAAAACTTGGTTAAGTCTTTTGAATTTTTTTTATAACCTTTCAATAGAAAGAATTTTTATTTATTTATATATACAAAATATTGCATTGTATAAGGCCTAAGAAAAACTTTTAGAACAATTTAGTAGTTAAAGCAGTGTTTTGTTAACTTTTTGAAGTACAATTTTTATGTCCACTTGGATACAAATATAACCATTATAAGTAATTTAAAGTTGTAATAATTCATCCTATATAGAAAACAAATAAGACCAATGCAACGCCTCGGCCAGGAGGCGCCTGCTTCCGACCGAGGTGCTAATCACTCTACACCATGAATCATATAAATAATAGAAAATATGTTTTCTCAAAATTTCAAAGTAATTAATTTCTACAACAACATCCATCGGATATTCAATTTCGAACCGCAGAGTCCTGAATGGCACTTAACCCTTCTATCACCCGCATTACCTCATGTGCTATCAGGGTTAGTTTATCCTCGTTGTTTGATCCTATTTGGGGTAAAGAATGAAAGAAATAATAAAATAACATAAGTCCAAGTGACTTAGTGAGATAGTTTAGTAAGGATAATAAAGTGATAATTTCACAAATAGTGTTTAAGGCACAAGTAGAAGTATAGATATTTTTAGAAGCTGTAAGAAAAGGTTTTGGTCAAAACTTAAGGGTGATTCATCTCACCACTGTTCCATACCAGTGAATAGACTTCACAAAATTCACCATCTCTCACATAGGATTTAAGGCATCGACATCAAATTGATGATTTAATCATTTATAATTTAGCAAACATTTTCAGATAAGAGCTGTTAGCGATTTTCCTATCTTTTTTCTCCATTTTCAAAAATATAGAAATCCTTATTCTTTCGGTCCGAGTGATTAGCTTGGATAATAACAATTGAAGACATGGCTAGTTGCATGCCTCAACCCTCCCCTGCGGTGGCCAGCTACTTCCAACTAACTATGGAGTTGGATGCATTTAATGAGGTATTGGTTGAGGGTTGTTGCCATCGGTCCGTTCCTCCTAGCCCACCCACGAGCAATCCCAGGGCCTACCCTTAAGGGTATTAATCATAATCATAGATATCATAGAATGTGTTCAAGAACATTTTATATAACATATCAAGTCGTCATGTAAATATCATACAAACAAGTTCAGCACCAGGTTGGTTTCCAAGAAGACATGGCAGTAAAACATATATTTTGAAATCATTTTTAGCTTCCTTAATACAATTGTCAATTTTTTATGAAGTGCGATATATCAGCATAAACGAGTGCTTAGTGAGAAGGGGTGATGTGGAGTACTATTTTCACAAATAATTTATTTTTGTCAAAACTTGTGTACACACCCAGAATTCACAATTTCAGTCAGATAAGAATCTTAAGTAGTTATGGTTCATAAACCACTAAAAAGGAGACAAGGTATGCTATCAAAAATATCACAACAATTATGGATCAATGAATATTATAGAACAACAAACAGTAATTATTAGGTTTCAATACAAATGGGATCAAGTAATAAGGACATAATAGTAATTCTCTATGTTCATTCCCCAGCAATGGAATGTCATATTATTGGGTATAAATTCACCTGAAAAATATTAAGAAATTCCTAGTCCTATGGTCATTCAGTTCCTAGCTTCCTAGTCAGTTCAAAAATTGCTATAAGATAACTCGGGTTATCATTTCATCAATCATCTGATTCTTCACTATAAATATAACGAATATTATTATCAAACTTAAGTGTATTCCGACATAGTCCTAATAATTTTTAGATGTTTAAACAATGTATGACCTTGTTTCCCACTTGATTTAAAGTTTAGAGTAAATAATCTTAACCCAACATTGATTATGATTTCTAAATCATAAGTCTTAATACATTTAAATGTTTTTGTCAAATACCCTAATAACTATTCAGTCATAATTCTTAAATTCCATGCTACACTCAATTGTACAAGGTAATCACCTATTTTAATCCTTAACTCGACAAGTTGGTAAACTGGTTGTTAAAATCTTATTTAAGGTCTCAACATTGATTTGATAATTTATTTCCATCCCAACATTCACATAACTTAAAACTCTAATATAGACATAATCCTATTTAGCTTATAACATCTCATGTTACTAGGCCCATGAGTACAAATATCAAACCATCCTTCTTAATTTACCAAGCTTGAATCTTACAATTAATTCTTAGTGCAACACTTATAAAATTAAATCATCGATTTGAGTCAAACTATAATTTAATATTCTTAACTTAATAAGATTAATCCATAACTTAGGCTAAACTATAGTTTAATGGTCTCGGTTTATGTTGTAATCAGACTTCAATTTGAAGATTCAATTATATTTGATAAATTAATTGAATTAAATTCAATTATTGAAAACTACCAAAATTGGGTCAAAGTTGAATCCAATCTTAAGCTAAGAATAGCCTAGATGAATTCAGAATTGAATTTTGAGCAAACTTCCCAACTACTGCTACCACGTGTTACCACCGGAGATGAAGACCTCCACCACTAGTTGGTGCATCTCTTTGAGGCAAGCAAAACCCCTCAACCAATTTCTCAATTGGCCATCATTTGGCCATTCAATCAAGTCAAAAACTGCAGTGGCGCACTAACTTGCCATCGTCGCACCACCACCTCAATTGATGTGTCACCATTGCTCGAATCACCAAATTGGCTCCACCATCACGCTACCCATAAGATTTCGACTAGAATCCCTATGTTTCTAACCCCTTCTCATCGCCGGAAGTGGTGAAACCACCACCTTGGCTCTCGCTCACCGTTGGCCTCGTTTTTCAGCAACTTCACCGGTTGTTTTTAGTGGTCTTTGGTATAGGTAAGTTCACCTTGACAAGAGGAACATTTTTGTCCAATTGGTTTTGGGTTTCATGGCTGTTCTCTGGTGATTCACTGGTGGGGTGAAGGTTCGGTCATTTTGAGAATTTGAATATTTTTCATCCTCTATTCTATATATATATATATATATATATATAAAGGTATTTTTATCTTCTTCAATTTTGGTCCCAAAACTTTTAACCAACTTCATTTACACCCCTAACATTCTTCATTGCTTTCAATTTAGTCCTAAGTCCTCAATTGAGTCCTTTTACCTTTCAAGTCTTGCACATTGACCCCTAATATTTCTGTTTCTAGGCAACCAGCTCCAAATTTAATTATTTTAGAGTTCTCCAACTTCTAACTTCTTTATACCAACCCCTAAACTTTATAATTTTATACAATTAAGTCCTTTCTTATTTACAATTAAATCCCTCAATTCCCACGTCTCTATCTAAACTTTAATTAATTTAATTTTTAATAAACTTAAACTAATATTCCAAATATCAGGGCATTACAACTAAAAAATGCCAAAGTAGTTATTTTGAAATTGCTAAAGTTCAAATTTTCAAGATTTATTTTATTATTTTATATTTTTACTCCTAATAAAATTTAAATTTTATTTGTTTAACTCGGATTGGATTGAGTTGATTCGGGTGGATTCGGGTTGTTGTGTGACTCATAATCAAATTTTTGGTTATTCGTGTAACCTCAAATTTAACTCAACCCAATCCATTTTCTTCGAGTTTTTATTCGTGTCGACCTAGTTGTACCTGAACCCAAAATGGGTCAACCCAAATCCAAATTTTTCGTGTCAAACTCTTGTCGTATTGAAAATTGCCACCCCTATAATAAATAAACAAAACATTGGATACGAAGGCAACTTAACATCAAACTTATTTAAATTTGTGTATTATTAAACTTGACAATTGATTCTTTACATATTTTTGCATACCAATTTTTACATTATAGCTTTTTCTATTGAACTGATTGCTTCGAGTTTTAGATTTTTAATAGCACTACTTCATTATTGATAGCTACTTCTACTTTCGTGCTACTAGTTTAAAACTTTGTGGTTAATCATATATTCCTAAGTCATTTCTTAAGGGTTCATTTTTAAGTAATATTTTTCACTTTTTTCCTATATGATTTATTTATATTCTCTTTTATTAATCTTAATTTATGTTGTTGTCCTTAATTTATCAACATTTATTTTTTATATTTTCTATATATTTGTTTTTTATATAAGTAAGTTATATTAGAAATCATCAAATTAAATAAAACTTTCATTTAGTCTATCTTTCTTTTAATTATTTGAGAAATAATTTCAATATAATTTTTTTAAATGTATGAATTTTATATAATTGATGAATTTAAAAATAGACTTTGATCAAATACTAAATTGAATTATTATTCTTTTAAAAAAATAAATTATCAAAGATTACATATAGTATAAACAGATATATTCAATTAATTTAAAAAATAAATAATCAAAGATTACATATGGTATAAACAGATATATTTAATTAGTAAAATGGGCACGGCACCGAGCTTCATGTGGCGCCCTTTTCACTAGTAATATAAAAGTAGCAACATATTACAAGCGTGTGTTGTGGATTTATACCTAATAATAATAATATTTTGGAGTCATAATTGGTTCAAGCAATTTGTTTTGTAGTTAACCAAAAAGTTAATTACAATAAATACAATTTTTTTAATTTTTTGTTAGTTTCTGTACCGAACTTAAAAACATCCGGTCATAAAATTTTATTTTATATATAAAATGTAACACTTGTGACTTAATTTAGATATTTGTTTCCTAATTAAATTACCATACAAGTTAGGAGTGGCAATTTCCAACATGACACGATAACTTGACATGAGTTTGACCCAAAATAATTAGGTTTGGGTTGATTTTATTTTGGGTCCGAGTCCCCAATAAGGTCAACAAGAATAAGAACCTGAAGAAAATGGATTGGGTGGGTTGAATTTCAAGTTACACAAACAACTCAAAATTTGACTGTGGATCACATGACAACCCGAACCCATCTGAACTAACTCGACTAAAATTTTGATGAAACCTACATATGAATAAATAAAAAAAATCTGATCCAAACAAGTCGTGAAGAGCATACGTGCAATTGCTTTGAAGATATTCTTTGTGAATTACAAATAAATATCATGTTGCTATGTAAGGTATTCCCCATAGTCATTTTTGAATTTTCCACAGAGAACCTTTGCCTCTTTTTTGCAATATTAGCTAAATGATTTCGAATTGATGTCTGAATACTTTGAATTTATTCAATCCTGCCCCCACTCCTTACACAAATATATGATTGCCCTTAATGCTAGTTGGTTTAGTATACTTAGATTTCTGAGTGAGGACAAAAATGATTTATTACATCTCATTTTCTGCAATATGAAAACAAACCTGAGTTGACATTTGCATTTCAACGCACACTTCATATTCTGCAATGTTAAGACAAAAGATAACATCAAACAAGTTCATAGTAAAATGGCAAAATAAAATATTGTACACAAGACATAATTGTGTGTCAGTTATGGACAATTGTGTTATATATATAAATAAAAAGATATAAAAAACTTTCGACTTTTTATGACACATAAATATGAGTAGCATTTTTTTTAAAAAAATGAATTGGCACTACTTAAATGGGGCTTTGTACAGCTTGGTTTGGTTGGAGTCGCACATACTATAAAATTAAATCACATTTGTACAAAAAGGTAGGAATCAATTAAAATTAAAGTTTGAATTTAATATAAAATTTAAAGATATCGCTATCAAGTGGTGATACTTTATGATACAAATATATTATTTAAAAATAATAAATGTAAAACATCTCACCTTTTTTTATATGAAAAATACAAGGGTGTTGCCACATGAAGTAATGACACCTTTGTATATATTGAAAAATTATTGTTTATAAATGTAATATTCATTATTTATAATATATAATGTTATTAAGAGTCAGTTTATTTATATAATATACATTATACATATACCAAGATTAGTGGTGGGAAGGTGCATATATTCTAATTATAATGTAATTAGAAGGTAACTAGCGACACCTTCCTTTTTTGGTGTTTTTTTTTTTAATTTCATTAGTAATGGTAAATTTATTTGAACAACATTTTGCTTATATTTAAATTTTATGTCGCCAATTTGACCAGCGACATCTTTCTTTTTTGTTTTTTACTTCATTAGTAATATTTTATTTTGTTTATATTTTTTATTTGAACAATATTTTGTTTATATTTAAATTTTGTGTTTTAAAGTAAATTTTGAAAAGTGTGGAATTCAGTACAACTTTAAAAAATTATATTTTTAATTTTATGATTTTATATTTTACAATTAATTTTTGAAAAATAAAAAATAAAATAAAATTTCTAATAAAAAAAGGTATCACTACTTGGGATAGCAATACCTTAATTCTTAATAATACATATATATAAACCATGTATGTATATGTATATGTTATATTATATTATGTAATATGGTATCACTTTAGTTGCTACTCATAGTAGTGACTTCTTGCTTATTTTTTTAATCCATTTTATTTTTTTTTCACTTTATTTGCTCTCACAGAAACAATTTTTCATGTTTCATATTTTTTTAAATGATACCAGCACCACTTATTTATCACAAAATTTAATCTCCATTTTAAATTTTTTTTTTTACATGTAGCACTACTCATAATAGTGATTCCCTAATTCATGATAGTGATTTTCCATATACCAGCACCACTTATTTATGAAAAAATCCAATCGCCATTTTAAATAATTTTTCACTTTAGTCCTTGCTTATTTTTTTTAATTCAAATATTTTATCACTTTAGCCGCTTTAGTTTTAGTCACTACTTATAGTAGCATTTTCTTGCATATTTTTTTTAAATGATTTTTTAAAATAATTTATCACAAAATCTAATCTCCATTTAAAATCTAATCTCCACTTATTTATCACAAAATCTAATCTTCATTTTAAAATATTTTTTCACTTGTAGAGCTACTCATAATAACGATCCCTTGATTCATGGTAACGATTTTTCACATATCATATTATTATTAAATGATACTAGTACCACTTATTTATCACAAAATTCAATCTCCATTGTAAAATAATTTTTCACTTTAGTTCTAATCTCCATTTTAAAATAATTTTTCACTTTAATCACTACTTTTAGTAGGGATTACAAATTCACATTTTTTAAACAAATTTGTAGAGTTCCTTAACTTATTGATCACAATAGCGACTCATTGGTAAAATTTATTTTTCCACGTTTAGTAGCTATTTACAGTAGCGATTTTCTTGTTGATTGACAAATTTCATTTTTTTTAAACCGTAAAATCTAATTTCTATTTTAAAATACTTTTTCACTTTAGTCATTACTGATAGTAGTGATTTTTTGCTTTTTTTTTAAAAATATTTTTCACTTTAGTTTGCTACATAGTAGTGATTCCTCCATTAATTTTTTTTTTTCACTCTAATCTGCTACTCATAGTAGTGATTTCCTACAACTTATTTATTGGAAATCTAATCTCCATTTTAAAATAATTTTTCCCTCTAGTCACTACTATAAGTAGTGATTTCTTAGTTTTTTTAAATATTTTTTCTTTGCTTCAATTTTTTTAAACAAATGGTACATCAACATCTTATTTTTAAGAGGGTTGCAAATATTTTTCCTCTTTAATTGGCTAATCGCAATAGCAACTCATTGCTAGCTTTATTTTTTCAAAGCTAAAATTTATGGTTATTGTTTAGTAGCTATTTGCATTAGCAATTTTCTTGTTGATTGACATATTTCATATTTTTTTAAATGATACCATCACCACTTATTTATCACAAAATCTAATCTCCATTTTAAAATAATTTTTCAAATTTCCATTTGAAAATAATTTTTTTTGTTGCTTATCATTTTGGTCACTACTCATAGTAGCGATTTCTTGCTTCACAGAAGCAATTTTCCATATTTCATATTTTTTTTAAATGATACCAGCACCACTTATTTATCACAAAATTTAATTTTTATTTTAAAATAATTTTTCACTTTAGTCGCTCCATTTTAAAATAATCTAATCTCTTTAATTTGCTAATCACAACAGTGACTAATCTTCATTTTAAAATAATTTTTCACTTTAGTCCAATTAATTGTTTAAATTTATTTCACATTCACTAATCACAATAGCAACTAATCTCATGGCAAAGGGACTTGTTTTTTATTTTTTATTTTTTTGGACAGTCTTAACTTTTTTCAAGTCACTATTCATATTAGCAGTTATCTTGTTGATTGACATATTTTCAAGCTTTTTTTATTTTAAAATAATTTGTTTCACTTTAGTCACTACTCAAATTAGCGACTTTATTGCTTTATATTTAAAATTTAGGCCTTTTTACGTTTTTATATTACATGAGGGGAAAATTTGTCAATGATTCCTCAAATATTGTCAACATCTTGTATCAAAATTTCAGGTGGCATGTTTCTACTGGCTAACTACTATCAGGTAGATACGATGGTAACTAATGGTAGAAAGCCCCTACTTAATGTGTCAAAAGCTTTTGAATTTTTCAAAATGGAGTAAATTAAGGAATTTTATTTTTTTAATGAGAAATTTCTTTCTTTTCCACATTTTTTTTATTAACTTTGCGTCTCATATTTTGTCCATTTTTTCCTATTTTAGCTTTGACCTGATTTATTTTTAGTAGTCGTGCTACTATAATTGGTCGTAAATAATACATAGTTGAATGTGAAGTATTTGACTTTGATATTGGAAAAAATATGCGAAGATCATTTTCATAGTTCAAACATAATCTTTATATTCTTTCTATTGATTATTAATATATGATTATTATTTATTTGTTAATGTTTATTATTTATTTGTTAATGTCCTAAACACCACTTTTTTCAAGATTATTTTTGAGTGTGTACAAGAAATTGAATCATTTGTAAACTTTATGGGATAACTTGTCTAAAAATGTGATATTATGTATCCTTGTATACAACATTGCTTGAAACTATTTTATCAATTGAAAAAGTGTTACTTGATCATTTATTTATTCGATGATAAACACCAACTATATTAGGTGGATTTATTATGACGAACACTCTATTGAATTTCTAGTGATAATTTTAATAATGAGGATGTGAATGATAATGATAATTCCACAAATAGGGTGAACAACTTAGTAATTGGTTAGAAAACTTTATGGCAATATTGGTGGTTTGATAAAGATCATAATATCAACAAAGAAAAAATATTAAGAAGTACATGTTACATTTGTTGAGCTACTAAAAAAGGTTGAACAAGAATTATATTTAGGTTTCTTCGAGTTTTCAATTTTATCTAATATTATGGTGCATTTATTCTATTTAAAAGTGTATAATAAGAGGAGCAATGAATCATTTTAAATGATGTAGGATTGCACAAGAAAGATTTACTTTAAGACAAATTAAACTCTTCCAAAATAATATTATGATGTAATAAGATTTGGAATAACTTCAGTGGGGATACATGGCGATTCATGTATGTAAGCATATTTGTGTGTTATTTTGGAAAGAATATGAAAATTGATGAGGCATTATCACCAAAGGACCAAAATAACCCCAATATTAATTAATATACCAAAACAGTCCAAGGATCCATGTCTTTTTATATGGGTTGACCGGATCACCCGACCCAAGCTTATGACCCGAAAGATCTCAACCCTCCAAGACAACCACCTGTACGTTCGAATGGCAGACATCTTGATCCTACAGTATCAAGACAACTAAATACTTAACTATAAATACCCCCTCATTTATTGCTAAGAGGGTTAATTAATGAAATCAAACACCTACCTATATACTAAAACCACCTACCTACCGACCTACATATTCAGTTAAACTCAACCTATTAATCCAGAAAATATTCACCCAGCTCTCATCTTTGGTCGACCTTTCGACCATTGAGAAATATACTGATTGTCGTTTCTTGCAACATCAGTAGGCACTATCTGTGGAAAATTGAATTGAGTGTTTTGAACTCTGGGTTAGTACATGTCATGGCGGCAACACCTAGTAAGAACATGGAGACACCAAGAACTAGAGCCAAATCACCTTCACAGTAGCACTCACCTCCTGTAATCTAACCGGAACCATTGATAGAAATAATGCGGTCATAGTTGCAAACCTTGATTAAAGCAGTAACTAATAAAGTGGTTGATGGAAGATTAGCAAGCTCGGCCGTGGCGACATAGCCACCTTCGAGAAGATTGATCTGTGAGGATCCTCTTACTCAAGATACAGGAACAGAGATGCTGAGAAGCGATGGAGATTTGGGGGAGAAAGAAAGCTACTCAAGGCACCCAGAGGAGAAAGCCACGAGCACTCAAGAAGACAAGAGCATGAGATTAGGTGAGATTCATTCTAGAAGCAAAGCTCCTACTAAGTTTCAAGAAATTAATGACCAAGTGGAACAGTTAAGTAGGAGACTGCAGGAAATCAAGAAGAGAAAGCACCAGGGATCCATTATGCAAAAAAGAGGCTCTCCCTTTGGTGCGGAGATCTTGAGAGAGATAGTATCAATGGGATTTAAAATACCAGAGCTCCCGAAGTATGAGGGAAATTCTGATCCGTAGGAGCATTTGGCAGCATTTGAGCATGTGATGCAATTATATGGATTATCAGATGTTATTAACTGTAGGGTGTTCATCATTACCTTACATGGTCGAGCATAGGAGTAGTTTGCCTCATTAGTACCAAGTACTATAGTGACGTACGACTAGCTGTGCAGAAAGTTCTTATATCACTTTGCCAGTAAGTAGAAATCCAAGAGACCAAAGACCTATTTGTTTACTATAAGGAAAAAAGAAGAAACTTTGAGGGTATTTATGAGCCGATTCAACAATGAGGTCTTGGAAGTTCCCGACCTCAATGTGGATATGATGGTGAGTATTTTGATTCATGGTCTTAAAAAGGGCCTACTAGTGTCGGCTTTGGCTAGGGAACTATCTCCCAATGTGGAGACTCTTATGAAGATAGTAGAAAGATACGTGCATGAAGAGGAGATGAATTTCATGGATGAAGAATGGTCGAAGGTTGTGATAGAAATGAAGATGGAAAAGAAAGAGAAAATGGGTAAACTTTGATCTAAAAAAGATCATTGAAGGTCCCCTCCTTGACTAAGATTCGTTCATTACACACCCTTGTGAACCATCAAAACTAAAGCTATGTTTGCCATTGCCTCATCAGACATTATAAGATGGCTCGTTAAGCAACGAGACACGCCCAATAAGAAGAATCCAAACCAATATTATGCTTTTCATCGAGATAAAGGGCATGATATAGAGAATCGTCAACACCTAAGGGATGAAATAGAAAGATTGATAAGTTAGGGGTATTTAAAGAAATTTGTGTAGCAATCACATACAGATACCAAGGGGCAGTGATAACATAGAGGCAGATCTCGAAGTCGATCGTGTAGTCAGCACAGGAGGCACAAATGTGGGAGACATCACTAGATAAAAGAAGGTCGTGAGCCAGCTGAGGCGGACAATCTTTCGTGAAAAGAGGTGATAAATATGATAGCTGGTGGACCCATGGGAGGAGATACGCACAATGTGCGAAAAAGGTATGCAGGGGTGGAACTGAGGAGCTCATCTATTTACGCTCAGGAGAAGAAGACCGAGCCCATAACCTTTGACCACAATGATTTGGAAGGAGTGATACAACCCCATGATGATCCCATAGTAATAACAGTAGATATCACAAATTTTACAGTACAGAAAGTGTTGGTGGATAATGGAAGCTTAGTGGATATCAAGTTCATGAGTACCTTGAAGAAAATGGACTTGGTTGTCACGACCATTCGACCAATAAGTTCTCTGTTGGTAGGATTTGGAGGTGCTGAAATTGTGCCCTTGGGATCTGTCGACCTTCCCACCTCTCTGTGGGCAGAACCAAAGCAAAAAATAATCATTTTAAAGTACTAGGTGGTAGATTGCCCATTTGCTTATAATGTGGTGTTGGGCCGTTCTAGCTCAACCATTTCAAAGTTGTGGTGTTTAAATGAAGTTTCCAGCCAATGCAGGGATTGGAGAGATGCGTTGTGACCAGAAGGCAACGTGGGTCTGCTATAATATCTCACTTACCAGGCCTAAGCTAGAATAGAAGAAGGAAAAAAATATAAAATTTAAAGGGGGTCAACAGCTAGAGTTACTTATGAGTGTGGAACGAGAAGATGGTAAGAAGAGGAAAATAGAGCCTTGTGATCACAAACAGATAGAGCTCCAACCAAGAGACCCGAGCTACACCACGAAGATAGGTATGCACATGAACCCTCAATCTAAAATTTTAATGATAGAATTTTTGAGGGGAAAATATGGATGTCTTTGCATGAAGACCCGTGAATTTTAAAGGAATAGATCCGGAGGTCATAGTTTATAATTTGAATATGGATCCCGATGCTTGACCTATTTGACAAAAGAAGCGCAATTTTGGGGCTAAAAGGAATAGGGTAATAGAAGAGGAGGTTAGAAAGTTTCTAACGGTAGGTTTCATTGTGGAAGTATAGTATACCAAATGGCTGTCTAACGTTGTGGTGGTCCCCAAAACAGGTGGGAGATGAAAGATGGGTATAGATTACATTGATTTAAACAAAGCTTGCACCAAAGATTCTTATCTTCTACCTCACATAGATGTTCTAGTTGATTCTACGGCAAGGTGCGCTCTACTAAGTGTGATGGACACGTATCAATGTTACCACCAGATACGTATGGCTTCAGAGGATATGGACAAAACAGCTTTCATGGTTGAGAGTGGGGTATACTATTACTGGATGATGCCTTTCAATTTGAAAAATGCTGGGGCAATATATCAGAGGTTGGTAAACAAGATGTTCAAAGACCAGATAGGTTGTATGATGGAGGTCTACATGGATGACATGTTGGTTAAAAGTGTGTGTGAGGAGGAGCATATAGATCACTTAAAAGAGGCCTTTCATATCATGCGACAGTATAGTCTAAAATTGAATCCGGCCAAGTGCACATTCAGAGTTAGAGGTGGAAAATTTCTAGGATATATGGTTACTGAAAGAGGGATAGAGGCTAACCTAGAGAAGATAGAAGCTATTTTGAAAATGTCATCACCTAAGATAGCTAGAGAGGTGCAACAATTAATAGGTTGTATGGTCGCATTAGAAGGTTCATAGCGAGGTTGGCGTAAAGAGGATTACTTTTTTTCAAAACTTTGAGAAATTTAAGAGAATTCATATGGACAAAGGAATGTGAGCGAGCATTTAAAGATCTGAAAAAGTATCTTAGCTCCCCACCTCTCTTGGAAAAGCCATTGATAGGTGAAATGTTATACTTGTATCTCTATGTGGCAGATGAGATCATTAGCTTGGTGTTATCAAAAGCTATTGATAAGCACCATAAATCTATTTATTACATCAACAAAGTATTCCAGGGGGCAGAAAAAAGGTATAGCCAGATTGAGAAGTTTGCATTAGCATTGGTCACGACAGCTAAAAAATTGAGACCTTATTTTCAAGGTCATCATATCGTAGTCCTAACCAATCAACCTTTGAGAGAGATACTACATAAGCCAGACCTGTCTAGAAGGTTAGTGAAATGGGCCATGGAATTGAGCGAGTTCTCGATAGAATTTTAGAACATAATGGCTATAAAAGCGTAGCTATTGGCTGACTTTCTCACGGACATAGGAAACAAAACTACAGAGCTGCCTCTCAAGGTCAATGCGCTAGTGACAGGTCAGTGGATGGTACGTGTGGACGGTTCATCAATGGCTCAACGAGGAGGCTCTGGACTCTGGTTTTGGAACCTACTAGGGGATGAATTAGATTTTGCCTTGAAGTTGCAATTCTAAGTAACCAATAATGAGGCAGAGTATGAGGCTGTTGTCGCCGCATTAAGAATGGCAAAAGAGATGCAGATCAAAGACCACATCATATACACAGACTCTTAACTCATAGCAAATCAGTTTAATGGGGCATATGAGGTGAAGGAAGAAACTATGAAGAAATAACTAGAGAAGGTAAGGGAGTTAGCAAAACAGATGAAAATAGTGTAAATGGTGCAGATACCAAGGTCGAAAAATGAACGAGCTGATTCTTTGTCAAAGTTTGCTAACATGATCAACAGATTAAGGACCAATAAAATAACAATAATCATAATGGAAGAGTCGGTGATCTATGACAAGGAGACCTCTAAAAAAGAAGTCATGGTTGTGGAGTTAGGCAGTTTGGAGCGAGGTAGGTGGAAAAGGGAAATCTCAAGTTACTTGAAGGAGGGGATACTCCTAGTAGATCTAGTAGTTGCAAGGAGAATTATAAGACAAGCATCAAGATTCAAAATATAGAAAGATGAGTTATATCAAAAGTCATATAGTGGGCCGCTCTTGAGATGCCTGGATGAAGTTCAAGCAGAATATGTTCTGAGAGAGATTTATGAGGGCAACTGTAGAAACCACTCGGGAGGTCGAGCATTGGCTCAAAAGGTCACTAGACAAGGATAGTTCTAGCCTATTTTGGTTAAAAACGCAATTGAGTTTGTTAAGAATTGTCAGGAATGCCAGTTATATGCTAATTTGATACATAAGCCTGGTGCGAAACTCAAGCCTATCAAGGTTACTTACCTTTTTGATATGTAGGGTATAGATATCGTTGGGTCATTCCCCCCAGCAAAGGGACAAAAAAAATTTGTTATCATAGCAATTGAATACTTCAGCAAATGGGTCGAAGAATAGGCTATTGTTAAGATATCTAAAATGGAGGTCATGAATTTTTTATGGAGAAACATAGTTCATCGATTTGGCATACCTTGTATCCTCATTTTAGATAATGGTGCCCAATTTCAAGGAAAGAAGATTATTGATTAGTGTAAAGAAATGAAGACACAGCAAAATTTTACGTCAGTAGGGCACCCACAAGCTAATGGTCAAACTGAAAAAAAAAATAAAACCCTTTTGAACGATTTGAAAATGAGGTTAAATAGTGTTAAAGGAGCATGGGTTGACGAATTTTCGGGAGTGTTGTGGGCTTATCGAACGACCCCTAGAGTCTCAACAGGAGAAACACCATTTAGCATGGTCTATGGGTCGGAGGCAGTAATACCTGTGGAGATCGGACTAGAAACTCTCAGGGTACTAGAGTTCAATCGAGAGGATAATGTGACAGAGCGAGCTTTCGACCTGGATGTTATATAGGAAGCCAAAAATATAGTAGCGAGGAGGATGATGCTGCAAAAAAGATAGATAGCGCTAAGTTACAATAAGAAGGTGAGAGAAAAAAGAATGAAAGTTGGACATTTGGTGTTGAAAAAAGCAGAAGTATCCAAACATGTTGGCAAGTAAAATCCCAACTGGGAGGGATCTTTCAAGGTAGTGAAGGTGACAAAGAATGGAGCATACAGGTTACAGTCACTCGACGGAAAGGAGCTCTCATGACCCTGGGGAATACAAAACCTAAGGAAGTTTTACGCTTAAAAATAATATGTTGTATATAATTTTGAAAGATGCCATATCTACTATATGATTAAACATGTAAAATCATCACAATTTTATGCCATCGTTATTAGTTCTTGCTTTTTAGCAGGTTTCAAACGATCGAAAACATAAGTCAGGATCGAAAAAAAGTTGAAAGATTGCACTCAACTTGAAAAGGTCGAAAGATCGAGTTCAACCTGCAAAAGGTCAAAAAGCGAAGGAACCTTAAAAAAGTTCAAGACTTGCAAAAGGTCGAAGAGCGAAGGAATCTGAAAAAAGTTTGAGACCTAAAAAAGGTCGAAAGATTACACTCAACCTAAACAAGGTTGAGGAGCAAAAGATCTTGAAAAAGGCATAATAAAGACTAGAAAAATGCCAAAAGAGCACGCTTGACCTGCAAAAGATCGAAAAGCAATGGAACTTAAAAGAGGTCAAAAATCAAACAACCTGAAAAAGGTAGAAAAACTAGACTATTTGAAAAAGGTCGAGCTCCAATGAGCAACCAAAGTGCAATCATAATATTTTGATCTTAACTAACATGTTTGAGAAGCAAAACAATTGATGTCGTGACACCACGATGCCAGTTATCTTTCAACATTTGAGAAAGAAAAAGAAGTTAGACAAATCACAAAAGAGGGATGAACTAAGCAATTAAGTAATGGAAGAAGCAAGTAAAGAAATAAGCTTCATTTAGCATTTCATCTCAATGCCACAACAATTACGACCTCTTTACAATAAACATCTTGAGAGGTTGATATAAAAATAAAATATGCAAAAAGATGAAAGTAATTTGATCGTTTACATATGTGCTCTATCAAACGATTAGGTTGAAGGCGTAAAACATTAAATGAAGAGATAAAAAACATTGAAGGTTGAGGTTGAGATTTAAAGACTAGGTCTTGACGGTCCAGGTACCTCCCCTATGGGATTAGATAACTGTTTAAAGATGTACTCGAACTCTTTCTTTGAAAGATCGGGGAGAGGTACATCAAGGTAATCTTCGAGTTCTTCAATTTTGCTAGGGTCGAGTAGGTCGATATCAAAATCATCTTTCAAACAGCCCAGTTCTCCAATTGGTATTGGCACTTAAAGAAGTTATCCAATCCTTCTGGCCTTTTGGGCAACCGCCGAAGTAAAGACTTGAGACTGCATAAAATTGTGAACTTTATCATGTCGTACTCCATGAAGTTGATCCCAAAAAGAGGTCGAGTGTTGGAACTCCTCGTAGCCTTTCTTTTGCCCTGCCTCAAATTGAATTTCTTTCTCAGTAATCAACTGATTGGAGAGGTCGGCAGATTTCTTCTTAGAAAATACTAGATCTTTTTTCAGTTATTCGACCTCCCTCTCTAGATCTTCAATCCTTCGATCTTTATTGGTGGAGATGCGGTCACAAGCAGCAAGCTCCTTACTTAGCTTATCCAACTCTTGACGGACATCATCCGTTTGAGCTTTTGTGACCACTCGATGATCTCGCAGAAAAGTGCATTGCATGGCTAGTTGGTGAGCAGAGGCAGCAGCTTGCAAAATTCACTCATAATGTAAGATAAAAGAATAAAATGGGGAAAGTCATAACTTGATTAAAATTTACCTGCATCAAGTTATGAGCCAGGTGCTCCTCCATAAAACAGTAGTGGGTGGACATCAACATAACCTAGTCGTTATCTTGCTGTAGATTATTATAAAGGTTATATGACCCATCTCCAACATCGTTCGTTAGCACCGATGAGGTGTTAATCAAAGGTCGATGTAAGGCTGCATTTTGGTGAGCAGCTAGGCGCAACATTTTAAACCTTTGAGATAGTGGCCATGCTCCTTTTAAGGCCTCGATACTCACTAGAGGGATAGGTAATGAAGGGGTAGAAGTCGTCTAGACGGTGTCCGATTGGCTAGAAGAGTCGTCGGTGCGATAATGCTTTATCTTGATGGTCGGACCACTCGATTGCATAGATCGACTCCCCAAGCTGGGCGACGATGGGGTAGCTCCAATCTTTCCTTTGCCCTTATCCATTTGGGCTCTTGCTTGCGCGACTTTGAAGGTCGAACCTTCAACACCTTGGACATCTATTTCCAAACCTATACTTGCTAACTCGTCGGAGGTTGGAGGAACTGTACAAAAGGGTGTGGGGTCCAAAGAAATCACCCTCGACTCATGCTGGGGAGTCGCACCAATCGATGCAAGGTGCGTATCTTTAGAAAGGTCAATAGGCCCTAAGCATTCATTTGGTGCTACGGTAGAGGTCCCATCTCCCTTTTTATGCCTCCGAGCTGCGGCAGCTTCAGCCTTTTTTTACTTCATGAGGTTGGAAGTCATTGCTTTAAAATCCATCATCTCTGCAAAAGAGAAACAAGTAAGATTGAAGTTAGGAAGTATGAAGAATAGCAAGGAAAAGAAATACATTTACTAATCGCCCTTTTAGGTCGGAGCTTGAAGGGCGAGAGGTTGGCAAGTTTAAGGGTCTCCTCACTGAAAAAGGTCTGGAAGTCAAACTACTGAGCAATCAAACGGTCATTGACAAAACCCTCATCCCAAGAAGGTTCATCATTGGAAGAGAAGTTCAACTTATCGTCCCACCATTCACGAGGAACATTCCATGGATTATGAGGTGGGGTTTCAATGTAAACCCATTTATGACGCTAAGAGCCAGTAGAGCTCGGGAGATGGGTCAGAAATTTAAAACTCTAACGGTAGTCATGTAGTAAAAGCCCTGATCTCCCAACCTAGTCGAAGGGTTGATGTGAAAGAGATGCTAAAAATTGATAAAGGAAGGCTTAACGTCGAAATAACGCATTATTATTATAAAACCCAAGATATTGCGAATAGAGTTTGGTACTAATTGGGTCGGGCAAACCCCTAAGGTCCTAATAATATTAGCTAAAAGCTTGGATATAGGGAACCTCATACCAGCTTCCAAGATAAGAATATGGAAAGCTAAGCAGTTAGGGACATATTGGTACATATAGGTTGACCCGACAAGCCGACCCAAGCTTGTGACCCAGAAGATCTCAACCCTCCAAGACAGCCACCTGTACGTTCGAATGGCAAGACAACTAAATCCTACAATATTTAGACAACTAAATACTTCACTATAAATACCCCTCATTTATTGTTAAGAGAGTCAATTAATGAGATCAAACACCTACCTATACACTAAAACCACCTACCTACCGACCTACATATTCAGTTAAACCCAACCTATTAAATTAGAAAATATTCACCCGAGCTCTAATCTTTGGTCAACCTTTCGACCATCAAGAAATATATTGATTGTCGTTTCTTGTAACATCAAAAACCATCAAAAGTGTTATATTTGTGGTATTTTAGATGAAAAGTTAACAATGGCAAAGGGGAAAAAATTCTTCAAAAAATATTAGTGCTATTTTTTTTTTAATTTTTAAATCAAGGTTTTGGAGATTGTTTATGTTATTAAAACAGTACCAAATAAGAGATGGCATCAGGATAACAACATGAGACAATGAAAAAGAGCGAGACATCTAATCGATGCGAAAGCTTTGGAAAAAAATTGATAAAGAGCATCCATGATTTTTACTAGATACCCGCAAAGACTTACCTTGCCAACTAAAGGCCAATCCATTTATTAATATGAATAATTCTTAATAAAAAAATATTTATGATTTTTCTCATTGTAAATGCATGAAAAATCATATTTTATCATGTGTTGCTCATTAAAAGATCTCAACAACCAAGAAATAATATTGATATATACAGCTACAATCATTAGTTGATAATTAAAAGAATAGTGGTAGAAAGAAACCTATGATGCATCTTCCGAATAGAATTTTGAAATGTATGCGTCCCTTTTATAAACCATTAGCAATTTTCTTTTTGGGCATATAGTTGCTTGTCTAATTGAAGTATAAAAAGTTATATATGACATGTGAAATACGAAATAAAATAAAATAAAATAGTATTTACCATAAATTATAAGATTGAAGAGATTGGGAAGCAAACTTTGTTATATGGCCATCATTGATACTTGCCATGTGGCTATAAATAAAGAAAAAATAAATTTTTTAAGTTTGATCAAAAAAAGAAATGCAAAAGAAGAAGAAGAAGAAGAAAACATGGCATCAAAGGCCTATCAGGCAAAAATACATTGCATCAAAAAATACATCCTAATTTCATAAAACTGGAAAGTGTCATCGCTTAAGTAAGTGAAATAAATAGATTTTGAATTGAATTAAAAGGAGTATTCTTTTTTAACTGAAAACATTATTTCTATGATATCATTTTGAGGTAAAGCACATTAAAAAAAATTTGTGATAATGTTTTGAGGATATTGTTGATCATGTGTAAGAAAACTAAAGGTACATATAACATAACAAAAGATTTGGAGGATGTGAATATAAGAATCAATTACATTTTAAAAAAGAAAAAACGAAAGAAAGAAAGAGGGAGATTGTTTGGATTCAAGGTTGGCTAACACTATTTTGCTGTCTCATACGATACATTGAAAATATTATAATTCGCAGTAGGTGATAGATGAAATATATCTATTAATTAATCAACTTTATATGATTATAAAAATATCTGGAGCATAATATAAATGGGTACGTATTCCAAAATAAGGGGCGTGATAGTCATTGTACAATATAATAATGGTATTATTTATAGTTGAAGGAATCATGATAACATGTCAAATAATTAAATTTTGAACTCAAATCATGCCACCGAGATACAGTGGATTTGGACACTTTGGATCCTCTATTCTATTTTATATTTTATCTCCTATTTTAATATAATATATATATATATATATCAAGTATATCTAATTCTCAATCAATTATGTTTTTTAAAAATATTTAGTACAAGTATCGTACGTTATAAAAATGGAATGAAAAATAAAATATAAATTAAAATAGAAAATCGCACAATATCTCCGCACCATCATTATAGAGTAATTCTAATCTAGTCCCATTGGACTGGTCTTGGCAGAAAAAAAAATTGCATTAACATTTCACAGCAAAAGAAAATAATGCCAATATTGCTGCTAGTTTGACTATATTTCAAATTTTCAAAATTTGCTTTAATATATGTTCATAAATAATGGTTTGATATATATGATCTGACTAATAAAATTTCTTGCTCGTAATTAAGCTAAAAGTTGAGAACGTTGAGGCGCACAAAAGCCATGTGTCTTTTAGGAATTATTTTCCCTTATACTTTATTTTCAAAAGAAAAGCACAGAATTTTTCTGGAAAAAAGAAAAATAAAAAAAATGGTATTTTCTAATATTCTTGTCATTGAAATTTAAAATTCAAACATAGCTTAAATTTCTAATACCACATGCGGATCAGCATCAATTGAAGTAAGAAAAATATATTTTTGATTAAAATATAAAGCCAAAATGCAACCTTATTAACATAAAATAAAAAATTCGCTTGTTGAATTTACCAAATTCTCCTCAAGAATTATGTGAACTTACCAAATATTCCTTCAAAGAACTAGTAGTTCTCGGACCTGTAATCAAGAACATCGTTAGAAGTGTTGTTTCCGGCCTATAACGCCTATCTATCGCATCTGGGACCTTATAGTTCGGCCCAGCCATTTTTAACGCAATTAATATGAGGCCTCTTATAATTAAACATACATTACTTTGGGCAATACTTGGATAGATGTTTCCCAAGTATATTTTCCACGCCAAGAAAATGGATCCAAATACATTTTGCTCAAGATGCCTTTTACATAGATATGAAAATAGACAAGAATAGGCTTCAGCTTAAATAGATCAGACTTATTTGCAAATAGTAAATTTGAGTCTAGTCTGTTATTTATAATAGATTTTTTTTAAAGGTTAGACTTATCATTTTTAATAAATTTTAAAATCTTAACCGGGCCTAAAATCCTATCTAAAAGCCTTTTTCTACCAAGGGTTCAATTAAATCAAAACATCACAAAAATTTAAATTTTTAATATGTTCAAACTTGTAATAAACTTTGATAGGCAATAATCTAAATGTTAAATAACAATGCATAATTATGAAAGTCTAAATCTAAGTATAAAATAGTATCATTTTAATAAAAATAATATTAAACAACATAGATGATTTCAAATATGACTAATTAAAAAAATCAAATACAATAAGCTATTTAATGTCATGTCATTATTATTGTGTTTATTCCGTGAAGAAGGATAAACGGGTTGTCCTGTTAGGATTTGTGAGTTTTTAGAAAAGCCTAATTTTGGTCTATTTAGTTAAAAAAAACTACTTTTTAAAGTTCAACTAGATCTTTTTATTAAATAGGCTAGGTCAAATTAGGCCATAAGTAGGTTAAACTATAGGCTGCTTAGGAGTAGTTTGATCTATTCTTATCCCTACTCTCATATAGAGTAAGGCATGGAACCAAATTAATCATTATATATGTACATCTTACAATCATTTTATTTTATATACAAAAATATATCAAGTGATCTTTGACTTAACGACGTAGATCTTACACATAAAATGTGCTAGTAGAAGTTCAAATTTCATAAACACCCTATGTACATGCATATAAATAAAATAATATAAAAATATAAACTTATATTTGTTTTACTATCTAGATAAAAAAACAGTTGATTTGATTAATGCTCCCTCTCAAAATTAAAGATTCAATTTTAAAGAATCTTTTATCAGTCCATAAATTAAAAATAAATATTCATCACATTTTCTAACATACTTTTCAAAATATTTTCCAAAACATATAAAGTAAATTCAAATATAGCCTTAGTTTTAGATGAAATTACTTAAACACCATGACAGAATTTTGGCAGCGAGATAAACAAAAACCCTGTGTGTAATAATTTTATATAAAAGTTCTGTGTGCTTATCATGCTCCATCTGTTATAATTTTAAACACAAATGACAACATTGTTTTAGATGAAAATAGTGTAATTAATCATAAAACTTCAAAAAAATGAATTAGGAAAAAAAAATCATGAACTTGGAAGTCTAACAATGTTGTTGCAAGCAAGAACTAATCATTAAACTTGTGTTATGGCGCAAATTTGTTTTTTAATATTAAATGATAAAAGTTGTCACACCATTTCTTTTTCTTTTATTCTACAGAAACCACCCAAAAAGCACTATAAGCAGTATAAAAGCATACAAAGCCAGAATCCCTGCTTTACTTTCAAGCTTTTCCCTGTCCCCAAGAAACAGCAAAAGCTCACTTCAGACCATAGTCTCAATAATTCAGAGAAAAACCAGCTCGCATTCAGACAAGAACAGTGACATATAAGACTGCAAAGGGCCGAAAAGAAAAAGGGAAATTAAAAAAACAGCAAAAAAATGGGAGTTTCAGTTCCCATTCTTGTAGTTGCCATCTCCCTTCACCTCATTGCCTTTGTACTCGCCGTCGGGGCAGAACGACGCCGTAGCACGGTGCCCTTCTCTTCCATTCTTTTCTTTTATCTTTTTCTTGGAATTTGCTGGCGGCTTTTTTAATTTGTATTTAACTTTTTTCCCTGTGAAGGCACATGTGAAGCCAGATGAGTACGACGAGAAAACGTACTGTGCGTACGGGACGGATGCATCGACGGTGTATGGATTGACGGCGTTTGGGCTGCTTTTGATTAGCCAGATGTTAATTAACGGCGTTACCAAGTGCTTGTGTTTTGGGAGAGGGATGATGGGTGGCAGCTCTTCTACTTGCGCTGTTTTCTTCTTCATTTTCTCATGGTGAGCTTACTGATTTCTCCTTCTTCTCTTAGTTTATTTACCATTTCTGCCAATTGTGATATTTTTCTCTGCTGTCAATGTTCATAAGCTTGGTTCATAGTTTTTTTTTCTTTTTTTTTTGGGGGGGGGTGGGGGTGGGTGGGGTTGGTGGTGGTAGTTGGGGTAGGCCTTATACAGATGATGTTTTTGGCAAGGTTATATGTACTAGAATTAATGATCTAATAATTCAGTTGATAATTTTGTGCACATTCTTTAGTGAACTTAGCATGTGATCTTATACTCTGAAATAGTGATTTTTGGCTATAATTGGCCACGTAGCTCATTTTTTTATGTTTGTTAAATGTAAAGGCTGCTTGTGATGACAATTCTTGCTATTTAGGTAATTTGTTCTTCATCTCCCTGAAAATGGTTGTAAGTCTAGATTATTAAAAACTAAAGAAGAAGACTTCTTTATATAATCTTCCTGTAATAAAAGGTAAAAAGTGCGGAAATATATTTACTGCACACCAAAATGGTAGCTTTTTGGTGGTAGAAGAATCAATGAAAATGTTTGCCTTTATAGTTTAGACTCAGCTCAGAAGTAAACAATATGCAGATCAGCATAGACTCGGTAAATTTTTCAGACACAGTTGCAGACCTGCAAACTGAGAAATATTTGCATCTTAAACTATTCCTGATTTTATAGTTATGATATGCTGCGGATGCACATTCTATATGATCAGAACACCTTTACTCTTGGCTCTGAGATGTGGTTTGTCCTAAAGATGGTAAACTGATCTAAGCACCCGCATTTATTAAGTTACTGCCTGCGGCTTGCAGTTTCATAAGGTAAACTATCCCTTGTTTTTGTCATAACGATTAACCATTGAAGCCTTGTGTTCAAGAGGACTGTGAAAGGGCAATTGCATACCTGTCTTGGGTACTTCTTATCCCCTTGAGGTTAAAAAAGACTTAAATTGGCACTGTAATATTTGATTGTGACTACTGGGGCCATTTACAATGATAAACTAGAGAAGGGATGAGTTGATTGAGTAAAACAATGCAAAAAAACAATTAAAAAGAAAAGGATAAATTGGAATGTAAGAAATATGTGATAAGAAAATCAGAGAAGGTGGCTTGAGAAACTGACATCAGAAACAAGTTAGTGATTTTTTAGGACTTTAGGTGTTGCCCAAGTTTACTGCTCAGGTCCCATTTCAAAGGTTTCTTCATGTATCTTTTTGTGAAACATTTGCTTGGCACAATAGATTCATATCAATTAGTATCAAAGTCTTTGTCAGAATTCATGTCCTATTGGCCAACTCGACTTGTTATATAAGATAGTACCTTAGAGCTATCTGGACTTGTGGTTTTAAACTGGAAATTAATCCGGCACTCATATGAAAAACTGCCTTCTCAATGCAATGCACAATGCATTGTCTGTTAACCAAGCAAAGTGCTAAATGAAGAAAGAAATGGTCTTTTTGTGTATAATATATCCTGAATGGTAACCTAATCTTTCATCCTTCACTTGAATTCAAGACTTTAATTGCTTTAGAGATCTGTTAATTTGAAGTAACTTAACACAAAACACCTTATGTTATCTCTAGCACCTCCTGCTGGAACAAACTTGCAGTTTCATCTGATTTCAGTCAACTTTTCTCCTTCATAGTTGCCTGTTTGAGCATGAAATTGTAATCATTTTCTTCTTTTTGGTGAAAAAGATCCTACTGTCTGAGTTTTAGTCGTAGTCAGTAATTTCGAAATCTAACATGTTAAAATGTTTCACTTTTTCAGTGGTAGAATTTTTTATGGGACACTCAGGAAAAGAAAAGCTGTCAAATAACATGTTGGGATTGCCTGTACAGGATTGAGCATCTGAATAAAAATCTTTTGCTGCCAAATCTGGACCTTTTTTTATGTATAATACCAGTCAAATGAGAAACATAATAAGAAGCACACCAATCAGTGTCTACTCATCACTTTTGAGCCCGCAAGATCAAAAGTAATCACCAAAATGATGAAAATAGTACTAGTTGTAGCTGCCGTTTCTAGATCTTTGCCTTTTCTTTCCATTTGTTTCAAGTTATCTACATTCTAACTCTGTGTTTCCATTCTTAATCAATACTCCCTTATTCATTCAAAAATTTGATTCTCCTTAGGATTTTTGGTTGATCTTTTGTATTACATCTTCCATGCATGTTTGATTAAAGGATGCCTTCCTCTGCATAAAATTATTGATCTTTTGTGACATTCATGTGATAGCCACCGTCATTCTCGTTATGCTTTATGCAAATGAAGCTATGGATAGCATACTATAGTATTGACTATTACATGGTGTAGTGGTGTTTCTAGAATATAGACCTTGGACTTGGAGTATCACCAGAAGTTATTTTGGCTGATTGCATTAAGCAGTAATGTGGGTACACCAAATTATTTTGTCATTATGAACATTTGAAAATGTCAGGCATTGGTGTCTACAAATAGATTTTGCTGTGATTTCCCCTTTCTGAATTGTTTTGATTCTTTTTATTTGCTTGCACACCTCAGACACACTGATAAATTTTTCATTCTATTTGTATTGAAACTGAAACAAATCGACAGGGTCAGCTTTCTTGGAGCAGAGGCATGCTTGTTGGCAGGATCAGCTAGGAATGCTTACCACACAAAATATCGAGCAATTTTTCATGTAGAGCACCTGTCATGTGCCACTCTTCGTAAGGGAGTTTTTGCTGCTGGTGCTGCCCTAACATTAATATCAATGATGGCGTCCATTTTGTATTATTGGACCCATTCCAAGGCTGATACAGGTGGCTGGGAAAAGCACCACAATGAAGGTCTTGGGATGACCCCTTCAAATTTTAGAGAACATGAGCATCAGCTGAAGGCCAGTGAATTTGAAAAGGTCTGATTATGGTTTCACGTGATTGTTGCTGCTAGTTTGGAGTAGTGATGTGACGTGTGAATTGGCACTAAGAGCTCCCCTTACTAATATGTAACTTATTGGAGTATATATATATATATATATATTCTTGTAGAAATCGAAGTTATTATATTATGTCACGGTTCTTGCATTTCAAGATTTTCCCTTATACTTCGTTAAAATGTGGAACTACTGAACCCAGATTTTAATGCATTGTGCTTACAGAACTTCACCTTTACTTCTCATGATCATTATGTGGATAGTTTTGTAATTGTTATCATGCACTTAATATGGTTGAACTTGAGCAGTTTTAAGGAAAAAGGACTTCATGTAGTAAATGTCCAAGAAACAAAAGAAGAAACACGGTACAAAAACAAAGAAGGGGTATGCCACACAGGTAATTGAACTGAGTGCTTGTCTAAAGATGGCAGTTTAGTCACCCTACAAAAATCAAAGGCATAGTTCTCATTCCATTTAGAAAAGATGAATAGACGTTTAGTTCACAACTATTTAGAAAGCTGCTTCTATGAAGTGATAGAAAATGGTAATTTATTTCATTAGAAATGTAAACGTTTTTGGTCATATTGGACTCTCTTTGAAGTGGTTTTACTCCATCCTCTTATGCAGTGAATCTTGCTTTTCATAAACTGTGAACTGGCAAACTATTTATTGATTTCATATAGGATTGATGCTTCTCCATGATAGATAGGTCACTAGTGATATTCTGATATTGGTGATATTATCAAAATCACATCACGGCCGTTGCTAATTACAGGTACAAGTAAAATTTTTCTACGTCTCAGTTAGATTACTCTGAAAATTTGCTAGCAGATAAAGTGGTCTTATATGCATATGGTAAGTATTAGTGAAATTTCCCCATATCTCATTTCTGAAAGTTAAATTCTGGTTTGATTAGTCTAGACTTAGAACCATGGTGTTTGTTGTCGTGTAAGAATGACATGTACAGTGGCCTAGACAAACAAATTTATGCAAAAAGCGTTTTCATTAAACATAACCATACCAAAGTTTACAAGCAGAAAGCAAGGCATTACTAGTACTCACTATTTAAAGAGCAGACTCATCATACTGTAAATAGTTACTAACAAAGATATAGACTAGAATATCATAATGTGATAGAAATTTAGCAAACTGGGTAATGGATACTCATATAGGATTAGACAGACTCTAGCATTTGGGAAATGGGGTTCCACAAGAGCTGGCCACCTTCTTGGCACCAGGAGAATTGATGAACTTCTGAAGATTGGGATTCTTCATGTACTGGCAAAGGCAAGGCCTCTGCTCCTTTATCTTAGCACAGCAGGCCGGGCTCGGGTTGCTGGAGGACGTGATTGCAGCTGCGCATGGGCTGAGCTGCAACGGGTTGCAAGTGACGGCCCGTGTCACCTCAACTTCACCAAGCAGCACCACAAGTGCTACACATATGGCCAGGTATGCTACTTTGGAACTCATTTTTATCTTTCTCTAAGTTTTGTGGGGAAGTTCTAAAGAGGTCGAGGGAGATTTGTGGGGGAGACATTTGGTTTGCTTCTGTATTTATAGAGGGAGAAAGTATAAAGGAAATGAGAAATGCGAGTAAACTATTCACTCTTTTATAGTATATTTTTTTGCTTTATGCCATGGAATGATGAGTCAAATGTTTTCACCACATGCCATGTGTGAGTCATGTTTCATTTTCTTTGTTTGCAATAAGAACTTGATGGGCACAAAGTCTTTTTCTTGGTAAATTGATATTTGTGATGTTTTAGTCTATTTTGGATTGTTTTCACATTGTTTTATGACTTAAAGAGTGAAAATGGTGCATGTTTTTCTTGATTTTGTGATCGTATATTTGAAATTTTACATCTAAAAGAATGAGGATAGATGCTGATAAAATGAAAACGATGAGCATGAAGTGATAATGGGAAGACTTTCTACGCATTGGCAATCACGCTTGTAAATCATGAGCTATCATCATGCATGCTAATGCGTGAGACTAATCATTGTAGCCCCATAAACAGAAGGCATGGTTTGTGCATTTTTTTCAATTTCTTGCACTTACGATTTAATATTCATTTATTAGAATAAGCCTGCAAACAGGTAGAGTACCATTCTACTTGCATTTATAATTTAAAATGTTTAAATAAAAATATTCTATATTCTATCATATTTTAAATACCAAAAGAATAAAACCTTAATCTTGCCCTATCAAATCTCAGACCCATTGGGTTTGATTTATTGAACTTATGTTTTCAATGTACACACTAATTTTCTCAATATGTACTAAAAATATTATTTTGCATACTATAAAAAAAAGATTTTCTTTATTTAATTTAATTTAGTCCTTAAATTTAAATTAATTAATCTTTATTTTTAATTTTTCATTCATTAATAAAGTTTTTATTAACGAAGTTCATTCATTAGTAAAAATTAATTTTATTAATTATTTTTATAAAAAATATTTATTCCACTATTAATTTTAATATTGTTAATTTTATTAATGAAAGTTGTTCAACTGTTACTATTTTATTCCAATTAAAAAAAGTTTCCTATATTAATTTTATTAATTTAGTTTAATTTTTAATGAAGAAAATTATTTAGTTGTTACTATTTTCGTTCACATATTTGTAATTTTTATATATAAAAAATTTATCATAATTTAAATTTGATTTCTGTATAGACATTTATAGATTAATAGATTAAATTTAAATATAAGTTAATGATTAGTTTTTAAGCATGAATATAAATCATACTCATACTCATACCCATACCCATTACGTTATCTTTAATGATGATGGTAATGTGTATATAGGTATGAGTATAACTTTTTGCACCTGAATAGAGTATTACCCTACCTATTTATAGGCCTACATTAGAGGCCATAAGAGGGTATTTCTTTTTTCTTTCTTTCTTTCATTTCTTTTCTTGTCTTCAAATTTCATGGCATGTGATTTCAGTTTAGGAAAAACTCCATCTAAAATAAGAGTTCATTCGACAAAAATTGATTCATCTTGATTCTCTTCATACCAACTCGATTCACAATACGACCTATTCTTGAAAGTATAAATGGGGTTTATGGTCATTAAGGATAGCATAGTCCGATATTAAAATTAGTTATGAGTTTAAACATATATAAGTCAGAGAATCTATAAAATGCTTAGAGTAAATTATCCTGGTAAATGAGTAAATGATGTGCATTTACAAAGTAAAGTCATTTGACTAACAACGTATGATAAAAAATAGAATAGCAATCAGTACATCCACATTATTTAAATTGAGAGTCAAAATTAGTAGGATTATCAGTTGAAATGAATGTAATCGGACAAAAAACACCTCGGTCAAGGAGTACTTGGAAATTTTTTTAACTACTAGACAATATAAAGGAAATTTTTATGCATACTCTACATCAATGTGTACATTTTATAAAAATTTAATACGTAATTAATTGATAATTATCAATATTTAAAATTAATTGTTATTTATATATATATATATATATATATTATTGTTGATTTTCACGTGAGATGCTTGGTGTAAGCGTGCTTCCCAAAAGAGCAAGTACCAAATGCATGAACATAGGTGCTGAGTTGTGTTGAAAACTTTCCAAAGGGCAGGTGGGTCAAGGTAAACAACGTTGGTGACCTGAAATTGAATGGATTGATGGCCAATGCATTGACTCAACTCAGAGCACAACTTTTTACATTTTAGAATCCAACTCTCAAATGCTTCGATCTTTAGTGCCGACACCTTTTCTTTGGGAGTGTACTATCCAATTTCTTGTTTGGAGTCCTAAAAATTGTCTGCATTATCCTTCAAGGTATTGGCTAGCTGTTATCAAACATAACAAACGGAATAATTCGGCCTCTTCAGTGTAGGCCAAGTTTTGCTAAAACAGACAACTCAACATAATAACATGTAAAAGCTAAGGCCCATTTGGTTGCATTCTCAAACCTCACTTGCATCACTTTAAACACATTTTTATCCAACATATTATCATAATTTTTATTCTTAAAATGTATTC
>JACGDI010005395.1:1650727-1671524 GCA_014898725.1 Jacaranda copaia
TAAAATAAAAGTTTACACGTGTTCGAAGTTGACTGAGTATATTACTAGTCTGTACAAGGCACGCAAGTAAGAATATTTGGGTATTAGAAGTAGCCAGTGGAAAGGTACGGAAAATGGTACTAGTTGGGACATAATATGTTGGTGATCATTCAACAAAATAAAGAAAAATATTGTATTGGTGACCTATGTGATGATTGAAGTACACATACTCCGTAAAATGCATAGAGAGCAAAATTAATTAGAAAAAAAAAGTTAGTGGTAAATCATTCTCTCATGCTTTTAAAATTATAACCAATAATAGTTGATCCCATTGTTGCATTTATTACAAATTTGGATATTCGAATGCCCCTCATAAAATTGGGTTTGATTTGTCATCATTTTGAAAATGTAGCAAGGTAAAAATCACTTTTTGAATAGGTCATTTCTTTCTTTTAGGCGTAAATTTAACAAGTGGTCCATACATATATATTTTTTATATATGTGTATTTGTAATTCATTAAAATTTTAATTTCAAATTTAATATATATATATATATATATGAGGATGATATAATTAAATTAATTAGCTTGATTTCCAACAGTTTATTGAAAAAAAAATAAAAAGGATAACCACTTTGATAATGACTTAGATTCATTGTTAATTGTGAAAATTTAGTTGTTTGAGATATTGTCCTGACATGTATTGTATGTGGATTTTATTTTGGAAAGTACTTCCAAATATAAAGTGAAGAAGAACTTATAAATTATTTCAAAATCCTCAACTAATTTAAGGTTGGTATAAACCTAGAGATCATCACAACCCTCCATAGCGAAAGAATTTGAGAAAATGTATGTACGCTGCAACCGTCACTCTAACAAATGATACTAAAATGATGTAGCCATATTCTTAAAATATTTGACTCGATAAAAATGAAAACTCATATTGAACACAATCAAATTCAACGTTTTAAACTCTGATATTAGAGGTTTTTCAATTGATTTTAAATAAAAGAAACGAATGAGGATAGGAGTCTAAAAAATTATAATTTTATATAATGATGCATTTTTTAAAAATATTTTTATATCTCAATAAATTTAATGTGTCATTAAATTCAATTGAAAATTCAACATAACTTGTCATTAAATTCGCACTGCTTTGTATGAAAATTGTTCCATTTTCCTCGAGAGAATCGTTTGATATGAACAATGATGATGAGCAATGATAATCGCAGTTGACTTCGGGACCCAACAAGGGATAATTTAATCCGACTGCCTATTCTTTTCGGTGATGCGATGTGATGTAAAATGGCATGCGTTCCCTTATAATCATAACTCTCTATAGCGCCCCCTTTGTTGTTTTCCTTGCTCCAACTTTCTTAATTTGAGTAGGAGGGCCCAATCCCCGAATCATTGATGATGTTACAAGTGATTGCTGTTTGAGTCACATGAAGGATAATGGTTGAAATTTGAAAATTAAAATAGAGGCTTTGGATTAAAGATAAATTTATTTGTGTAAATATTGTAGCACAACAGATCCATTCGGGGTAATAAAAGTTAAAGGTAAAAATGACATATGAAATCCGTGTAAAAAAGAAGTTTGTATCAATATAAGTTTTTTTTGAAGCCATATACCTTTTAACGATTAGATTTGTTCAATTTTCAAATTATTTTATAATTATTTATTATATGATAATTCGTGTAATTATTTATCATTTGCTATAGTTTGATTTGTATGATTATTTTTATATGAGTTTACATGATTGTTGGTTCAACATTAAAGTACCTTGATTACATGGGTTTATTTATCCATGGACTCATCTTGCACATATAAATACAACTTGAGATATTAATTTGGGCCGAATATTTATTATCATTTCAATCAAACAAATGATAATACAAAATAAAAATATTATATTCCATTTTATCTTTCCAACCAAACTAACCCCAAAAAATGATCGTGTGGTTTTGAGAAAGTCCCCTTAAATACAATTTTTCAGTTATGATTGGTTGTGATATAGGAATATATAAAAGAATTATGCTATACCCTCTACTAGTAAATAGATTTTTTAAACTTGTCAAATGATTAATTAATTCAGTAGCATTGACCTCGTACTTGTAAGTATGTGGTTTGAGGTTTAAATCTTGATGAACTTTTGATGGGATGCACGTATAAATAAAAATAAAAATAATAATGAAATTTTAAATACTCTGTGACCTATAAATTTTTATTTTGATTGAGTTATATCGATTTAATTCAATGGTCCAATCATTTTTTCTCCCTCAATATAAATTATATAAACATCTCAAAATTATGCCACCTCCAAAGTATATCATCTGCCAAATAGCATAACTCTATTAATTGTTTTTGTTAATTCATTTACAAACATAGTTCACTCACCTTGAACTCTTTACAGTTTTCCAACTTACTTTCCTCTGAGTTAATAATTGATCTGAGCGGATCTTTGTTGGGCTAATCTTAACAACCTATTCTTTGTTTGTACTTTTAAAGTTTTGAATTGAATTGATTTGGATAGGGTTTATATTAATCTTGATTTCATCGCCTCTGTCCTAAACTTTAATTAAATGAGTCTCCTTAATTTAAATCAAATTCATAAAAGTAAGATTAATTTCTCTTTATAATTAGTTTTTTTAAACTGAAACAAGATTGTTTGGTTCCTAAGATATCACTTTCTTATCAATTTTAAACTACTCATATTGTCTATTACAAAATTTTATAGTCTCCTCAAAATGAAAATAGTTAAAAAATTCCCCCAATTACTTCAATTTTTACAAATTGCACATCATCTCTAGTGTTTTAATTGTCTGATTAAAAATGTAAAAGAATTATTTTCTCAATTCCAATGAGTGTGTAATGATCAAAACCGATCAGCGGCGATAAAAAAGTAAACGATCTTCGTCGGCTCTGAGGTCAAAAGCAACCGCAGGGGCCCCGTTTGGCTGTTCAAAAGTTCACAGTTTTCTCTATTTTTCGATTAAGTTGTGGTGTATGGTGTATGCTGTATGGTGATGGCACCACTTAATTTTACATGCCATGAGTGTAATAATGATGATAATCATCCATGCACATGATGTACTCTGCATAGGATTTAAAAAGGAAAAAAAGAAATAAAAAGGTAACCCTAGAAAAGAGAGGAAAAGAAAGATATTCGAAGAGAGTGGTTAAATTCGATTTTATTTTTTAAATGATAATTAATTATTTTTAGAATTTCTCAAGTTTAAATAAGTTGGATTGGTGTGGTTACAAAAGCAAATTGTTTTTGTATGCTTGATTGGATTCAAATTGATACAAATTTGAAGATCCAAATCAAATTAACATATGAATCAAAATAATTTATACAAAAATAATTGTTATTTGATACAACTAAAAACTTGAGGTTCCAAATAAATTCCCAAAAAGATGGACGCTGGCATGAACCACAAATAAAAAAATTATTAAATTTAGATGATAAAAAGGATTAATTCTGAAATATTGTCTATTAAGTATATATTGAATTCGCAATACACATTCTTTATTTTAGATTGTCTGTCATTTCATATTATAAATAAACATAAGTGCATTAAATATTTGCCTATGAAAATACTTGATTCTGAATGTATTTATAAAATAGAAATACCAATTAAAATAAAAAATTCAGAATATCAAAAAAGAAACTCCGAAAATCATATAGAAATTTTACACGCGTGGGTCTTCCTTTTTGGGCTGTTTCATAGTGGACTTCCCTAATCGCTATGGTTAATCATGCTTTTGAGTAAAGCCCAATTCTGAATGGCCCAAATTCTCTCTATATATTTTTTTCTAGTTTTTTATTTTTTATTTTTCTGTCAAAAGAGGCCCAATTCTATTTAACTGCAAGAAAACAAGGAAGTTTACAGGGAATTGAATTGGTATCATGTGAAGCAATAATATAGTAATCGGCCAGGCCTTTGGCATAAGGTTATCTTTCCAGCCATGCCAAAGCCATTCCTTTCTTTCTACTCCCAAGGTACCTTGGCTGCAAAGATTGGTACTCCTACTGATTATATAAACAACTGTTTTCATAAATTTTTGCTAAGCTTATCAAGAAGCATTTCAGAAGCACCTTTCTTTCTGATCCTTTGTGAGTTCACCAGCAAGCAAAAATGCCCATTTATTCCTCGGATTCTGACGATGTTCCTGCATCTCCAAAGCGTTTGTTTGGCCGTGAAAAGCCTCTGCACGCCGTTCTTGGAGGTGGAAAAGGTCCAATTCCAGCTCTCTTTTCTCTATGGTAGTGTTTGGTTTTATTTTGGATTTTTTTGAAAAATGTTTTGGGGAGTGGGGGGACGTGATGCATATTTAAAAGGTGTTTGGATGAGTTTATAAACTATTTAAAATATTTTATAAAATATTTAAAAGTTTATAAGATATCAATAAATTTGGTAATTTTTTTTAAAAAGTCTAAAATAGGATATTAGGAATTTATAAACTTTTTTTTTTTTAAAGTAAGGAGTTCTTAAATTATTTTAAAGATTTTAATAAGCTTTCTTAATTTTATTTATATTAATTACAAAATTGTCATCATTGACATTTTATGAGCTCTAAAATTTTATTTTTTCTAAACATTTTAAGAACTTATTTTAAAAAAAAAAAAAGAGCTAATATCTTCCAAAAACATCTTATAAGATAAGATGTAAGAACTTATAAGACATTTTATATAAGTTTAGTCAAACATCTTCTCAGTTTTGTTATGGAATAAAACAGTATATTTGATTTTATTTTCAAAGGAGACATATTGTATTACCGATGTCAAAATAATACCTTTTTATTTGATTAGTGGGACAAAAGTGTAATTTTGTATTATTATTGATGTGTTATTTATGTAAGTATAATTATAATATGAGATGATATATGTATATATATAATGATTATGTCTTTCTTAAAAATGATGAAAGAATGGTATTTTGAAATATTTTGAAAAATGATGAAAGGATGACATTTTGGAATATTTTGAAATTATTTTGAGTATTTTTTGAAAAGTAAAAAAATTATGTTCGTTTTATTTTCCTCATAAGGAAACATTTTGAGGAAATAAAAACAAAGACGGCCTATGTCTCAAGCTAACTCCATTCTCTTAGATGAGATTTGTGCGTACCGTCCCAATAACACCATAACAGAAATTATGTATACATTACTTTTCATCTTAAAAGAACTTTATTGAGAATGCAACAAAATGTGTTTTGCAGTTGCTGATGCGCTATTGTGGAGGAACAGAAACTTATCAGCAGCAATCCTAATTGGATGCACTGTTTTATGGTTTCTGTTTGAAGTCGTGGAATATAATTTTGTCACTCTTTTCTGCCATATTTCCATAACTTTGATGTTGGCCGTCTTGGTCTGGTCTATTGGGGCCGACCTGGTCGACTGGTAAGCATGTCATATATCATATGCAGAATCAAAAAATTGCCCTATCATATAACTAATCTCTCGTTCTCTAGGACTCGCCCCGATCCAAGAGCAATGACAATACCAGAATCCACATTCCGGTGGCTCTTTGCAAAAATCAACTGGTTTCTGTCAAAATTCTATGATGTTTCCTCTGGGAAAGATTTGAAGACCTTCTTTCTGGTAACAATGCATTTTCTTACAGCAGCCATTCAACTTAAATTCATCCTTTAATTACTAAATGATGTCAAAAAACATGATACCAGTAAATTTATTGGTCCGCTGATCGTTTGGTCTGCTAGAGGATATGGATCGGGTTAAGGTAAAGAGTCAACTAATGAAAGCAGAATGTTCGAAGAATGGTTGTATGATAGATAAAATATTAGGTAGACTATTCTGCTTGATAGGTCGGATAGAGATCATAAAGATTCTAGCTTCTTGTTGGCCTATCGTTTTTAATGCCTAATGCTATGGTATTTAAAGTTTTTGGCTGAGATGTCCATATACTATTTGTCTTATGTGGTAATCCCAAATTCAGGTCCTATCAGTTGGGTCGGGTCATGCCACGACCTACCCGAGTGTTGGGAATTTTAGTTGTTCTTGGGAGCAATTTAGTCCATTTTTATTTTTATTTTTAATCTGTATGTCATTATCATATATCTTTGATTATTAATACTGGCTTTCCCTTCAATTCTTTTTGGGTAAATTAGGCCTTCGTCTTCCTCTGGGTACTGTCGGGAGTAGGAAACTACTTCAGCTCCTTGAATCTGTTATACACAGGTGACAAACTATAACCTTTAATTTTATTTTTTTTTTTGGGTTGGATTTTATTTTCTGAGAATAATTTCTTTTATCTTTTTGGTGTTGTCTGTGTATAGGGTTTATATGCTTGATGAGTCTTCCAGCCTTGTACGAACGGTATCAGGATGAGGTGGATTATCTTGCAATAAAGGGGAATCGAGACATGAAGAAACTGTACAAAAAATTGGACGCCAAATTTCTTAACAAGATTCCCAGAGGACCTGTTAAAGAAAAGAAGAGATTCTGAGTTAAGATTCTCATGCGTAGTTACTTGCTGTACTAAAACAAATCTAAGATCAAATATACGCAAAAGTTGTAACCAAACATAAAAATTCCATATATGATGTAGACTGCATGAATTCAAAGTTAAAACCATACGGCAATTGACAAAACTAGAATAAGCAAAATCTACAGTTAGAAATGGAATAAGAGGGGTTGGCATTGACAATCATCCCTTCATATCCTTTTAAAACTATATCTATATGTATTATACATATATATATTGAAGTTTGAAATTTTGTCCCTCTAAATAATAAAAATGCCCTTCATACACTTTAAGATTAAAATTCCTAAAAAAAATATATTTAATAAAAAAATAATTCTATTTGGCGTCAAAATTATGATTAAGACATAGAGGCTTTGTTTGGTTATGTTTTCCAAAATAACATTATTTTGAGGAAACGTAATTAAACATATCCCCATTTTTCTTCCAAAATACACATTCTTTAGTATATACATACATATATTATATATATTTTATTATTATTCTAATATGAAAAAATCACTTTTCACCCCAAAAATCCAACAAAAAAACATTAATTTAATTGTTACATTAAAAAATGCCACCCCCAAAATATAAACAAACATACTAAAAAATAACTTTCACATTCTTCAATAATTCATTCTCCCAAAATACATAATAAAATAAAACAAATAATATCACCAAATATTCCCAAAATTTTCAGGATAAGAAATAAATTAAACAAATCATGGATAAAACCAAGCAGTCTTTTCCTAATATATAATTTTCGCTGATCAAGTATAAAAATTAATAATTCTCCATAATTGTTGGAAGATAGTTTTAGAAAGATATATAATTTGGGCATATTCAAAAGAAATGAAAAAAAGTTAACTTAGAACAGACAAGTAGCATCGCATGTGCTTTTGAGAGCCGAAGCGAACATTGCAAAGTGTGGAATCCATAGGGAGAACCCATTTATCCAAATTATATTTATATAAATATATGGGTATGTGTCAAAAAAAAGTTCATTATAGCCTTCACACATATAATTAAACACACAAATACAGATACTCATATGCACTTTTTTATAAGTTAATTGATTTGATTCGATTCAATTTGGCAATGCGATTATCATGATTCTTGTTTTGGATATCATAGACATCACAGGTTGCAACCCTTTCAATCGCATAGTGCCATAGGCACCTTCATTCATGGACTTGCTAGTATGTTAGTTACCTTCAGCAAATTGTTTATTTCTCAACTTTCCATTTTCAATGTCTTTGGTTATTTAAGTGTCAAAATTTCTTTACTAGGGCTGCTTTAATAATCATAATTGTAGATGGTACGATGATCAAAACTTATTAGTTCAACTCAACTTATATGGTTGTGGACTGAATTGGTTCTTATAAATTTATAAATGGCTTCAATTAATTTGGGTTAGATGAGTTTTATTAAATTTGGATTGAAAATGAATTTATAGGGTCAAAATGAATTTTATAAAAAAAACTAAATAATAAAGTAAGCATATAATTTAATAGATCATCTCATTATATTGTAAAATAATATATTGAATAAGGTGAAAAAAGTATATCAATGTTATTTATATTTTGAATTAATTTTTTTAATTGAGTAAAATAAATCAAAAGGAGTTTTTGGAATTGGTATGGGGAAAAAATGTAGGAGAGAGGCGATCAATGTAACAATCTTTCTTGGGCGTAACCATAGAGTTCCTTGTTGCTGTAGAATGTTCAATTCGAGCTATAACTAATGCCCAAAGGATGATCCTGTTACCACAGACCCATCGAAACACTAATCAATCGAGGCTCCTTTACCATGGAAGTGACTGATTCACGAACTACTATCACAAATAAGTTCGAACCCGTGAATTTCTTATGAAAAGTAATGGATCCTATCCAACAAAATGAAAGCCCACTTTTAACCTAACTCAATTCAACTTACTCTCAGTTTATCTATTTTAAACTTAGATCTCGTGCCGAAGTGAAGAAAATTAGGGAAAGTAGCACTGGAAGTAGCATCAATTTGATGTCCTTCTGTAAACCCATCGAATCAACGAAAGAATATCTGAAATATCTTGGTCTACTCTGTTGTGCATGCTCGATAAATATCTATATCATGTGGGGCCATCTCGGACAAGTTAATTAGAACCCACGTCCACATCTTTGTCATGGTTTAAATGGTAAAGACTGAAGCCTCTAATGCCTTGGGAGGAATGGCTAGTTAGAAAATTATTCATTTTATATCAGGCGTGATACGCTGTTATTATGTATTTATTATATATACATATATATATTAATCAATGTCATTGAAAATTAAATAAAAATAAAAACAAAAGTTGACGTATCCAATGATGTGTCGAGCATAACATTGACACTGTATTAGATTCATTTCAAATAAATAAATGATATATTTCAAAAAAGTATATGAATGATAAATAAGGTTGACTAGAAATCAAATTTTGTTAAACTACTTGACAAAAAATTGTTGTATTCGTACGTATATATTTTTATGAATTTGTTAGCAGATATATATACATAAGTGTATATATATGTATATTTAATTATATTCATAGCTTTATAAAAATATTAAAATATTTAATATTAAATGTTCTGAACTTTTTAAAACTTTGCCATGCTACCCTTTCTCGAGTTCTTATATCAAAATGAGATCCTCTGTCGTGCATAGTCATGCACGTAATTAATTACACAAGTTTGGCCAAAGGATCCTTGAAAGGTTAAGTTCATTAATTATGCCTCTTCTCAATGAAAAGGGTCAATGGAAAAAGGCTTCCCCACCATTGCAAGATATTTATTCCCCTCCTAATATTAGCTGTTTTTTTTTTCTTTCGAGCGTCTTGATAATTTATTTTCGTATTTATATATATGCACATGAAAATTTGATAGAGTTTAAATTTTGAATGTTATATTTTTAATTTTTTTATTTACACTGTTAAGAAAGGTATTTAATGGAAACAAAAAATGGACAAAATGTATGTCAAGCATCAAAGAAAAGCTTCAAATGATAACAATTCACTTGAAAGTGTAAAGAGATTTTCTGTGGAAGGATGATATCAATTGAAGGAAGAGGGAATTATTTATAAGTAAGGCTATTCAGTGGTAACAAAAACATTTCGTAACTATCCATAGGTTATAGAAACTTCTTGTAGCCACCAAAAATGTTTTATAACTGCAAAAAACATCTTGTAGTAGGCAAATATTTATGTGTATAAAATTAGTTCCACAAACAATTATGCACCTCGTTATGCATTCGTTTTGGATATAATTTGATCACTTGAAATAATTGCTACTTGAATTATGTAAGATGCATATCAATATACATTTACACGTACACCAGAAATTTATTAAGATTTAAATTCTAAACATTATATTTACATATGTAAAAATAATATCACCGAACAATTTAAAATTCAGAAATATGAATATCAATTAATTCGTGGCTTACTTGTTTTTGCCCGCTATGACATATCTCTTCCATTGTTGCAATGGACTTGGGCCACAAAATGACCAAAGAGGCAAAATTCTTATTAAATAAATAAGAAAAAGTAAAAGAAAAGCACCTTTGTGGGTGGGTGGGACACTAAGAATCAGAGATAGGAGCAAATTCGATTGAAAAGCCACTTTGGAACAAATATGCTACTAAGTGAGACCTTCAACTTCAGCATATTTTCACTTCTCTAATTGTACATATAACATGTGTACACATATGATATCCACCTACACATATGAACATATAATTTCTGTGGGCGCGTTTTCAATTTCACCTTTTTACTTTATTTTGCTGACTTCAATAGAATACCATTCATTTTTCAAAGATAATTGTCAGATTTTCAAACCAGCCAATGTGCAAAGCCAAATTGCATTTTCATTAGTTCTTTTTATGATATCATAGTTTTCGATAAAAATTCAAACAGCTTATGTATTCGTAAGACGATACGAAATTCTAAAAACGTGTTTGATATGTTGAATTAGAAATCTTTTGCACAATCTTAATCTATGAAAATTATTCATATGTTGAATAATTTCTCATTTTTCTTTGATTTTAAAGATACTGGATATGATTGTTGTAGACAATTTGTATGTAATTTCAGAAGTATAATTAAGTAATTGCGTATTATATTAAAAGATTTAATTGAAGTTTAATGTTGTGAATAGTTGGAATTCGAACATACTGCAGCCAATCCATCGCGCTAATTTTTTGATATCATAGTACCACACCTAATTAACGGTACTCTTTTCTTGGCTATTATCAAACGGGCCCAAGAATGATAGTAGATGCAATTATCCAAAGTGGATCGAGCCTAAACTTTATAGGATTGTAGTTATCCCTAGATAAACAATATTGCAAGTGGGTTGACTTGTTCATGTCATAATTTGTGCCGGATTATGACCGTAATTTAGAATAATCTTGCTTAGTATGGACATGTGACAAAAAAGTGTATATGTATGAACCCTTCATTCAAGAGGAAGAGTGGGATTCTTTTGACCATTCGCCATCCAGTCTATAATCCCATCTCACTATCCCTATCACCAATCCATCTGATTAACCAAGACACGTATATATGTTAGTTATCATACGCACACCAAAAACACACAATTCACACACACAGAAAACTTATGACTAGTCAATTGCTGATAAGATAAGAAGCCCGTGGGAGAACAGCTCGTTTCTGCACAGGGGTCCCAAGAAAAAATTCAGAAAAAATAAGGTAAATACTCTTCTCTGAGTGTGAGTTTAGATGGCGAGGCAATGGAAAACTGCAGATACCTGGGGCGGAGGCGCCGGTGCCTCCGCCGCCGCCTCCGCGGGCTTTGGTGGAGCAGTTTTGGGGATGTGGGCTGCTTTCTTCAGCCTGCTCCTGATCATAACCGTCATGTTTGCTTGTGCGGGTGGCGCGTCACAAGACAAGGCTTCAGCAACCTCTCATACTGATACGTACGGCGGCGCTGCTTGCGGCGGAGCTTGTGGTGCCGCCTGCGGCGGCTGATGATCACCAACCTCATTAAATCGTTTAAGCTTATCCTTTTGGGATAAGTTTATCTTCATTTTCAGTTGTGAGTGGCGACCTTTCGCTTGTCATTGGGATAGTTTTGTAATTTGGTAAAAGATGAAGACCAAAATCTTTGTAGTACTTCTTTTTTAAATTTTGTATTAAACAATTAGTCGATTCGGCATGCCGTCCCTACATACATATTAATTTATTATATTATTATATTAATAAATAAATTACTCAATTTTTTATGATGTATATTAGAAATTACATAATTTTAATAATAATTATATTAATAATATACAAGATTTTGAAAATTGAATCAGATTGGTCGGACTAGTGACCGGAGGCTAGTCTGGTCCGATTAAAGCATCCAAACCGGTGGAGATCAAAATTGGTCAAAAACTGACCAGTTCAATTGGTTTACTTTTTTTTTTTTTTTTGAAATTTTAAACTTTTTTTTTAAAAAGTAGAAAAAGTAAAAAAGAAAAGAGAAATCATGAATTGAAAATGATGATTAAAGATTTTAGACATGTAATTTTATGAAACATGAATTTATTTTTTTTTAAATTTAATGACGTGGTAGTTATATGTGAATGCTTATGTTTAATTTGTTATTTTATTTTATTTAATCTCTTTTAAATTATGTTGAATATTTAGTATAGAAGAATTTATTTTCACTTGACGTTGAAGCAAGAAAAGAATGATTACTTAAATTAATGTGAAATATTATTTTTTATTTATTTATAGTTGACTAATTGTGAAATAGTATTACTTCCTAAAAAATGTACTTAAAAATAAGTAAGTTGGAATTTTTTTCAAATAATATTCTTTCTATATCAATTGAAAGTTTTTTTTAATGATATTAAAATATTATATATATTTATAAAATTAAATATAATTATTACGTCATACCGATTGAACCAATGGTTGAACTCGTTGAACCAGTAACCAATAAGGTCATCGATTCATTGTCCGGTCCGATTTTGAAAACATTGATAGCATACAATAGTAATTATCCATTAATATAAACTCATATTTAACAAATTATTTCTACATCAAAAATTTAAAATTGTTAAATTCTATTTATCTATACATTCCATAAATTTTATTATTATATTTTCACTATATTATTTTTTTTAATGTTAAATTAAGTAATAAATTTACTTTTGAAATTAAATTAAAAATTAAGAGTATAATTGATAAAACAAACTTTGGTGCAGTATGGTGTAACCGCCACTTTAAATATGTAAATGATCTTTCTTTTTATATAGTATAGATACATGTATATTTCAATTTTACGGTACTTAAATGGCATTACTATGTTATATTTTTTCTGTTTGAAATTCATTATGTTTGAATTCTAATAATTTATGTGTGAGATTAATAATATTGGGCCAAAAGCAAATGGAGAATGTGTGATTTTTGAATGTCAAGAGTTCTTATTGGCATTTTTCATTTGGCTTCTATGCCATAGTACACCAACGGAATTGCTAGTAATAAAAGTGAAGTGTTTAAAACATTATGCTTTAAAAGGCAAGATATTCGTAATTTCTCGGCATATTTTTTAATACATCAGCATATAGGTTAATTGGAGGAAAAATATGTGCAATTCTTTACCGTAGTTTTAAAATGGATTAGATATATGATAATTGGCATGAAGACACAGGAGAAACATACATATATCTCACAGATTTAGGGCAATTGGTGAGAAAATGTAATTCTCAAGCGTCATTCTTAACTAAATCAAATACACAAAAATTAATAAGAAGATACAGTGAGAAAATGTGTATATTTCTTGAATGAATCAAATATAACTGGCACGAAGATACAATGGGAAGATACATATAATTCTTGAGCATAATTCCTAATGAATCATATGTAAGAGTAATTTGCAAGAAAATACGTGCAACTCCCAAATAGATTAAATGTGTTGCTCTATGGCCTTCAAAATTAGGACTTTTAAGAGCAAAAAGATCTGTAATTGTAATTTTTGAATGAATCAGGGTGTAGTACTTTGGTCGTTTGTTCAATCTATGAATCATTCATTTCTAACAACAACTTTGTTTCACAAGTTAAACACAGCATAAAACAAGAAACATCTCCTCCGGTCCTTGAATTCTCTGCGTTGAAATTGAGAGACCTTTTTCAACTTATTTCTTATTATGTAGTTTGGACAGGGGAGGTCTTTCAAAATATATCAAGAAGTTTCCGTACATGAATGAGCAAAGTTAAAGTTAAAGCATCCCTTGACTTCTCCTGATTTCAGTCGACGAAATGTCCATGCGAAATTTCTCTGCTGGTATTGGAATAAACATCTCTCTTACCTCCCCGGGAATGTCGAAATCATCAAGAACCTACAGACATCATAGTATAACTTCACTATGTATACTAAAACATAAGAACTAATGAGCCAATTCAAGAATAAGGATTTGAGGATAAAACCTTAAAATCACCATCTATATTTCGACCACTGACGAGGAAAATGCACCCTGTGTTTTTGCATGCAGAGAGAACTTCCAGCATTCTCTGATAGTCCCCACCATAATACTTTGGCTGTCAGATAGCACAGAGCTCAAGTCAGACAATCAGCAAGGCGTTTATTATCCTTTAACAATTGCCATTCATAAAAACCAACAGAAACAAAATGAGGATTTCTTCATTTGAACCTGTATTTTGTACTCCTCTATCATGTTAGTTTCATAGATTCTTTGCAAGCTTAAGCCAGGATAAAAACAGAGATGGCTCTTCTCACCAATGTTTTTGCATTTATTGGTTAAATGAAGTAAAATAGTAAAGATGAGATTAAGAATATGAAAAGGAGATGTGCCAATTGCAACGAGTCAAAAGAAAAATATGTTATGATTTGATTCCCTTACGTTTATGAGCCTTGTCACAGTGTCTGCACCAATCACAAAGGCACTGCCGGGAAAAAGTTCAGCTTTCCGGTAAAAATATGGCTGGTTGGATATTATGACCGTCTTCCCTGCACTTGAAAGACTCAGACCATTACTAGCTCAGTCAGCTGCTATACTGAACAAGGCTGAAGAGTGATATTTATATAATAAGACAACTCTCTGTTTTCGTTTTTTTTTTAGTTTTTCTTGGTAAAGAACCAAAAATAGGTCAATAATTATCAGAGTCATGGATTAAAATGCAATGGGTGTTCAAAGAAAAGCAGAACGATACCCCCAGCTTGGCCGATGCAAAAAAGAAAAGAAAAGAAAGAAATGGCAGTAAATAGCACAAGTCATCTGTTGATCCTCACCAACTTTTTCAAATTGCCCAACACGTTGCTTGATTTGAGACATGGTCAGCGGAGGTTTGTCTGCATTCACTGCTGACAACTCAAAGCATGGGTATCCTTCACCAAGAATGCTGCACAAGATAATGTTGTAACTACAGTGATTACAAATGCATCCCAACAGGATAAGTAGCATACTAATGAGGGGTTTTCTAGGGTCCTATACCCATGATTTTGACTTATCATTATGTATCCACTTTTTATCCATTCATATCAGTTTGATTTGATTCACACCTTCGAACTATTATGAAATAAAGAACCATAATTCTTATAAAAAACCATCTTCTTTTAAAATTAAATTATAAAAAGTAAAATAAAATAAAAAATCATTACCTTTCTAATACTCAATGACCAAATCAACCTTATTAATTTTAAAAAATTAAAAGCTTTCTTTTTCTGATATTAAATCCTAATTCAATTAGAAGAAAATCAAACAAAATAAACCTTAAGAGAAGAATTCAATCAGAAGAAAATTAGGGAAAACCCGTAGGAAGGCACTGATTTTCTTTTGATTAAAATTCATTGTAAATGAATGAGGAATTAGCTTTCTACATATCGTTGATAGTGAAAATATTGAAAAATGATGAAACCAAGAAAATCAAATATAGATTAGAAAAGACATAGAATATTATACCTAAAATCAAACTGGCATTACAAGAAAATATAATATTAGTGACAAAATAATTGTTGTCAATAATATCATGTATTAAGTGATAATAACTTTTATCTTATCACTGATGATGATTTTTAAGTGACTAATTTTTATCTTGTCAAAAGATGACTAAATAGTAACAAAAATTAATGTTTTAAATTGTTGCCACTAACAATTAGTGACACATTTATGATGACAACCTAGTAATAATAAAAATTGTTACTATAATTTGTGACAAGATTCTCATTGTCACCATAGGTGTGTCACTAATTGTCTATGATGACAACTTATTCTTATCACTATTTAACTTGTAAAAAGTAGTAAAGTGACAAAACTAAATTTTTTGTCACTTAATATATATAATTAGTGACAATTTTTGCACCGCCACTTACTTTTTTGTCACCAATTTATCTTTCTTTCTTTTTTTTTGTAGTCTGGGCTAGAAGACAGATTTCAAGTAATGAGCATATAGTTAAAAGACAGATTCCAAAACAATGAGCACATAGCATTGGATTTATACATGCAACAAGGAGACAAATGAAATAAATAAGAATGTGAATACATTCCTAAAATTATCAGAGTAAAATCTGTAGTATATTAACTGAATGAAGCCAGCAAGCGTGGTCAGAATATAGTCAATGAAAGCCAAATGCACAACTGAACAACATAAACAAATATATAATGACACCAGAGGATAGGGAAAGACATTACAGAATCACCAGACATGTTCACATGAATGTCTGTCACACAGACAGTAAGATTTGCCAAAGATCTCTCTAGAACAACAATAATGCAATTATCTCTTCAGAACATTGCAAATTTCTGTGATGGGATGCTCAAACCATGGGACTGAGGAAGCAAAAGCTAAAAGATTTTGCAGCGGATACAGGAATTTTGTCCACATCTTAAAAGTCATGCAAGGAACAAAACAATTGTTCAAACGCAGGTCTCATTTTCAGAGACACAAGTTCTCAGTCAAAGATGAAGATACCTCGCAGCAACTTCCAAGAGCTTTAGGTGACCATCATGCAAGGGATTGAAAGAGCCGGAGAGAATTATCTTCCTTTCTGCCTTTGATATATCTGCACAACAATCCCTTCACAATTAAAAAACAAAGTGACCATAAATTCTATGATTTGGAAGCTGTATATAGCTTAAACCATACCACTTAAGAAGGGATAAATCTTAAAGCATATTTGACCACTGATAAGTTGCTGCAATTCCTGATCTTCATCAAATTTCATTTCGTATTCATCAGGAACTTCCGAATCAGTTAACTCAGAAACAAATGTTGCTGGAATCTTGCAAGCATATGCTATTGCCTACAAATCAAGGTCAAACCACATTTAAATGGGAATCTGGAAAAAGGGACATCTCATTAACATATCAAAAAAATTTGGGGCCAAGTATTATGCAACATCATGATTTCTGAATTAGCAAAGGAGTGCTATATATGCCACAATCAAAGTTCCACGAGTCACTGACTAGATCGAGAAACATGATACAACAAAAAGGATGACAAATAGAATACATCCATCTCTATAAACAATTGAAGAAAAACAAAGAAAGAAGGACACAAGAAAACAGAAAATTGCTGCAAAAAGGAAATTATTTTGAACCTTGTAAAAATTTTCTAATACACCATTATGCAGCGCAATGGAGCCTATACATTTTGAATGTGTCTCATTTGCTGAACTAAAACACAAATGATAAAGCCAACTTCTTAGTCCTTTGTGAAGTAACACATTTCTCCTGTCATAGCACTCTCATACCCACTCTAAGATTCCTTTCAAATGAATTTAAAGGAGCTTCCCATCCAAACTATTTCCCATAAATATTTTTTCAACAGTGTCATTCTTGGTCCCCACAAATTACATGATTCAGCAATAAATATTCGCTTCAACTTCCAGTACTTATCAAATTGAATTTCAAGCAAAGCCACTATCATAACACACATCAAAATTTCAAACATTTCCTTGACCACATGCTAACAACTAGAAAATGGAAGTCCTTCATTCAGCAATAAAGAATCACTGACTTCTTAAGTACAATGTTCTTCTTTACCCCAGGCGTAAAATGATATCATGTACATATAATGGTGTACATATAATGATACCATGGTGATTATTTCTGTGGTTAAAAGAAATTCATACTTAAGAAATGTAAAGAAGTATTGCACAGGGCAAATAAGGAACTTTAAGAAAGTTAAACAAGCATGGCAACATTGCAACCTAAAGCAAACCAATGATATAATTCTTATCAACAACTCTAATGATAGGTCACTCTCCCAATTCCAAAAGCCCTTTTTTTAATATATCTGTCAAATACCGGGTAAGCCAATTTCTCAAAAACTTGGGAGACTGGAAAAATGATCTTTTTGAAACACCAAGAGCCTGCTTGTTCATGTTTTCAAGAGGAACTCTCCAATTTTTTCTATTGAAAATAAAGTATGCATTTGTTTATCCCCATTTTCAACTAAAACTCCACTTACTTTTATTTCAATTCTTCCCAAACTTACCCTACCACCCTATTGTCACATCCAAAAAATTATTGGATTTGACAAAAAACAGGAATTGGTCCCCACAAAATCACTTGAAAACTATTAGACACATAATTTAAAAAAAAAATGCCTTTTCACCCATAAAATATTATAAATCAAAGACATTTTCATTTTTATACCTATAAAATCAACATTTCTCACAAAACTAACCCACGCATATATGCATTTCTACAAGAAAGCCAAGTATATTTATTTAGTGATGGAAATTTAGAGTACAAAATGAAAATTTAACAGAAGGAGCCATAAGATAATTATTATGCACTCATCTAAAATGCTTTACTTCACTCTTTAACATTAATTGCGTAACTGATTTTCATCACTTCTTAAGATAAAATAGTCCATTAGATGAGGGCAGCAACCATACACTACCTTCAGTAAGAACTGGCTAGAAACCCTATCTTCTTGTTCACGAGTTCGCAAGTCCTGAAATAGTTCGTGTAAATAGAGAAAACTGAATAGTTCATAAGGGAAACCCGAGCAGTGTGCTAGAAGATTTTAATAGAGAATTATGTAATACCTTTGACAAAGTAACAGTAGATGACCAAAGCTGGTCAGATGTCCTTGTTGATACATGAAACCTGAGTTCATCATCTCAATATGGATAAAGTTCAATATATGTTATAAACAAAATAGCATTAAGAAAACTGAAGCATGTACTGTAAAACAACCAAAATCCATCTATTAAGCTGAGACCCCAAACGAGTGAATATTTAATACTAATTGTTATTATGATCTAACACCTAGGGACGAGGTTATTGGAGATCAGTTCATACAGGAGCTTAAATATAATTTTATTGCTGTGTCTGAGTTGTTTATTTTATTCTAAAATTGAGTTCCCTCTCTTAGATGCCTTCTTGTGGCCTATTTAAGTTTTGTTTTCAATTTCTCTTAAGTTATTGAGGTACTTAAGTCGTTTTGTTTATTAGGGCTGCACAGTAATTTTTAGTTCTCTTAAAAATACTGCTGGTTTGTGTTTTGAATCATCATCAATATTTTTATCAGTTTTTTCCTTACAAATTTCCTTTGGATTCAGAACCCCAGAAATCCTCACATAAACACAATCTTCAATCAATTTACATGTTTCTTCATTATTCTGCTGTGCTAGTTATTTACATAACTGTTCACTCATATTCTTCCCCTTCTACGGATCATTGGTGCTTGTCCTATCTCACATATTTAGATGTATATATAGTTAGCATGTCTTTCAAGAATGAAACCGAAATTAACAAGTAATTCCCACACAAAACAGCAGGTGACAATTGTCAGCACACCTACTAGCTTAAACTATGGGAACACCTTTTCTTCAATAATTATAATACTTGGATTTCATCCATTTTCATAATGTTTGAGCTACAAATAGCATCCGCATGTTAATTCTTGCTCTGTCCTTAAGTACAGACATCAGGAGTTAAATCTTTGCCTTGATGTATACAAATCTCAACTTCAGACATAATTTGGACAGCAATATTTGATGGGAACCAAGTGACTCAGATATTATTCTAGGAAATTTTTAAATGATTCTAGAAGGAATTTGTTTATGGCATATTGGCATGCTTGAACTTAAATATCAATTAGACACTCTTAACTCCAGAAGCTTAGTTGGTCATAAACATTGGGACACACAAATTACAATTTTGTAAAGTCCTACATAACAAAAATTCCTAAAGATCTAGAGATCCATTAAAGTCTTGAGGCATGCAAACAGATAAAGATCAAGCCTAAGTTCAGACTCATCAAGTAACATGGATTTATTGAGGAGTTCAAATAATTTGTTTTAAGTAGCGTACTTTGTTATGTTTAGTAAATATTTCAAACCTAAAATCTGTTTTGCTCCAATAGTTCTGGATTTCAGGTTTTATTTAATTTCTGGAAGTCCATGTGAACCTCAGGTTGTCATGACTCGGATATCTTTATGGTAAAAATCACTTTTGTTAAAAATTCCCTGGATTTATAATCTGAAGTACAATAATAACGGGAATGACACTTGAGTTTATCTTGGATGATTAATTGATAAAAGGCACTGTCCAGTAAAATGAACACATCTCAGCTAAGGCACTTGATGTAAGATGCCTGTAGTACTAATCCCTATTCTGTGATGTGTAAGATCCAGACAGGGTTTCCCAGAACATCTTCCATTTTCACCTCTGTATAGTAATAGTTCTGAAGTTTCAGCCATTAGGCATTATCAACCTATTTGATATTACTGTGTTGTAAATTATCAAGCATAGCCATCCCAAGAACCAACACACATATAACACCAAAATACCCTCAGAACCCCGATAGCGATATTCACCAATACTAAAATTTCTCTTGGTCTCAAACTCTAATGATGAAAAATACAGTCTAAAATTGGAATTTGAAGATGAAACAAATGTTACCTACTAACCTACAATTATCCATATAATGAGAATCCACACACAGGATTTGTATTATATTCAATGTAAATTTCATATGAACATTTACCTTCACAAACAGGACACACATTATAATTAATGAAAATTTCATATTAACATGTACTTTCAAAAATGGGTGATGAGGCCATTTACTATTGTTACAGCACTACACACAAACAAAGAAAATTTGTTGCAAACATGTGGACAAAATTAAATTTTGAATGAGAAAAAGTAATATGTTACCTATGATCCCCAAGCTTGGGACTTGCGCTGGCCAGAGAACCAGTGAAACCCACACCAAGAACTGGGTGGCCTGTACCCAACAGATTATTCAAGTTCCAAAATTATGAGTAGATGGCTATTTCAGTACAACATTGAAACCAACTATCCTTGCCTACCAGAATTTTTTTTTTTTTTTTT